>OY776306.1:28348397-28603397 GCA_963675345.1 Trididemnum clinides
AAAAAAGAGGATGACCTAAAAAGTTTTTAACAAAGCTCCAAAAAATTTCTCAGCGCTTTTGCACACCACACCCAAACAGAATTCTGAAGCTTCGTGCAGGCAAAGCAATGTTAAGTGAGATGCCAACATGTTGGGAGGAGTACCTTTCTAACATTTCAAAGACTAGTTGGTTTAAAAGGTTTTGTTTAAGATCTTGGGACCCAGGAACCATATCTCAATGAAAGTTGGTTGGCAGAAATTAACCAGATGGTGCAAGTACTTAAGATTTCTTATGTAGCTACAGTTTCTCTTCAAAAGCAAGATTTAACTCAAGGAGAATGCTTACTTCATTGGAGAAGAGTAATTTTTAATTAGAAAACACTTGGAAAAAGTTTAGCCAATGCTCAACCTACATTTTTACTAGCACGTCAACTGCATCTACTGATAAACGAGGGTTTTCAGCAGCAGTTTGTTAATCAGCCAAACGCTTTTTATGGTGACCTTACTAAATAAAGTTGGGCGAGACCTTACTTTTTTGCACTTGCTTGTTTCTCAGCTGTGACAGGATCTAGAAATCGCCCTTAAATTTCTTCTATTTTTTTTACAGGTTGACTTTCTGTTGTTGCATCTTCAGTAACTTCAATGCAATCCAGAGCTGAAGTCTTGACCAAAATTTTTGAGGCTGAGATGAAATGAGACATTAACGTTAGGAGACCGAGACGAGACGAGACTTTTGAAACCAAACGTTTAAAAAAGGTCGCGAATATTTTTAACACTAAATTTTGAAATTTCCTGTGGTGTATTGAATCAATGGAATAACATTATACAGTATAAGCTAAATATGACATTATATCGTACGAATTTTGTATTTACATTAGAGCCAAAATAATTGTTTAGTAACGTCAATCACATCCCTGGAACTAAATAATGATCAGGGGCGGATCATCCGGGCGGTAATTTAAGAGTTTCCTGGTGGGCCGGTCCAGCGATTCACTGGGCTGCCTCAAAACTAACTTTAAGAAGCTAACAAATGATCAAGAATATGAACCAGTTCCATACATAATGATTTCGCAATTATTTTTCAGTAACAGTGTTTTTGTATAGCCTATCTATAATTTTCTTATTGTGATTTGTGACTGTCGTGACTTGACGTAAAATAATGAATAAGGCCTCAGTGGTAATTTCTTTCCTTAATTTGCAGTACTATGACGTAATAAAGAGTCGCTGGAAAACTGATATCATGTTTGCAACATAGTTGTTTACCGTCCATTTTTCAGGCCTCTCTAAAGTTTAAGTAATAGAAAAAGAAACGAAAAAGCGGAAAGGTGGAGCTGAGAAAGAGCGTGAAAGAAAGAAAAAGAAATTGCTGCTAAACATATGAACATTCAGGAAGCATTTGCAAGAGCAAGCACCTCAACGAAAAGCCAAACGACAGTTAATTCCGCTTTGCTATTAGAACATCAAGATCAGGATCAGTCTGTAAGTTATGATGTACCAGCATCAGACTTAGTAAATCAAAATTGCTCGTATCAGAAAGCGAAGTCCAGACTGTATATAGGCCCCTGATGAACCAAAACCAGATAACCTCAGCCAAGATAATCCTGAAGTATGTTCTGCTCCCCTAAGGCAAGTTTTAGAAAGTCAATGTCAGCAGTCTGTAAATTTCTATTCAGCAATATCAGACAGTAAAGACTATTCTGCAATATCCGCTCAAGTTTCAGAAATTCAACGAAATCATTCTGTAATTCCTTCTGTGACAGCGTACCACTCGTGGTTTGTAAAACCAAAACAAGATAAACTAACCAAATATTTCGAGTTTCACCCACATCAACCACAAACAACCAAATTCAACGCTACAAATGTGTACTTCCGACCTGATGACTCTGGAAGTCGTTTACAGCGATTATGGCTCTCCTATTGTGAAGAAAAAGAAGCTCTATTTTGCAATCTTTGCATTGCACATGGTACTACTACTAGCAGCTATCAGAACCCCAGCGATTTTCTTACGGGTTTCAATTCGTGGAAACAGATTTACCAACGAATTGATAAACACGAAAGTTCTCAAAAACACAAGGCATGTGTTGAAGCTCACATACGATTCAGCAGTAATAAGTATGGTATGGTAGACCTACTTACAGTCAGTGAAACATCATTACACAACAAACAGGTCATGTAAAGAAGGCAAATTCTCGACAGAGTCGTCTCCATTTTGAAAATGATTGGAAAATGGGAAACGAGTCATAGAGGAATAGGGAGTTCGGAAGCGGTGTTTACTTTATGTGATAAAAAAGTTGATCAAGGAACATTTTTGGAGACTGTACTTCTTGCGAAGTACAATAACATTCTAAGTGTTATTTGGGAAATGTTATAAAAAAATGTTTGCAAAACAAACCCGATAAGCACAAAAACAGAAATACATTTATCTCCAAAACTACTGTTAACTCTATCATTGCTATTATATCTAAGCTAATCAAAGAAGAAATTTCAAACTCGGCTTGAGAAGTAGGCATTTACTCAGTTCAAATCGATTCAACTCAAGATATAACTTCAACCGACAAATGTTTGGTTATTCTACGCTTTGTTAGGAAAACGTCGAAGAACGACTTCTTGCCATTGTTGGCAGTCATTCGGCAACTGGAGCAGACCTGTGCAATTTGTTGAAAGAAGTTTTGCAGAAGCAAAACATAGACGTTTCCAAATGCATCTCCGACAGTACAGATGGAGCATCAAACATGTCGGAGCAGTATAATGGACTTACAGCTTTTCTTGAAAAAGAATATCCTGGTCACATTCACACATGGTGCTATGCCTACGTTCTCAACTTGGTTCTCTGTGATGTTACTACGACTAATCATGCATCATATCTCTATTGGATTAGTTTAAAAGGTTGGAGTGTTCTTTCGGGAATTATACTTGCGAATGGACACGTGGAAAGAGCAGATGAGCCAAGACATGGTCATGATATTCAGAGTAGGTTAAACTTGATTGGAGCAACTACATGTAGATGGTGGTCTAAGCACGAATGTCTTTGAAAAATTTTTGGTACATTTGAAGTTGGTTTCAGCGGCGTGTTCTGCGATGTAATTAAAATTCTGTATTGTGCTTCTACTTCTGCAAAGTTAAGTGTTAAAGCGCGGTTTGATGCCAGTGTCATGTTAGATAATATCATTCGATACCAACATGTTTTGACAGCCATTACTTATCTACGCATTACGGAGATAACCTCTGCACTTTCAAAGTATTTGCAGACCTCTGGACTAGATTTTGTTAATGCTTTTAATATGGTGGAAGCTACGAAAAAGGATATTCAGCAGGTTCATCGCGATTTCGCAATGGTTGTAACCAAAACTGACCATTCTGTTCAACATGCCAATGAAGTTTTAGAAGAACGTGGATGTGATGTCTTGATTGAAAGCAGCTTTCCTGCTAAACGGGTTCGAAAAAGTAAAAATGAACTTTTGGATAAATGTCTTTCAGACTCGATGAAAACGTTTGAGGTCGATGTACATAACAGAATTCTAGATCAAGTGGTTCAAAGTTTGCATAAAAGATTTGCTACGCATAAAAACTTATATGCTGACTTAAGCTACTTCAATCCCAAACGCTTTTCTGAAGCAGTTCTTCATGGGATTCCTATCTCAGCTGTGAATGACGTGCAACTTTTTGCCAAATAAAGGTTCAGATTCTCCTGTTCAGCAAGATCTTCGGCAAGAGCTCTTGGAATTCGCATCAAAATGGCCGGAATTAAAAAAGATCTTACCTGAGCACGGCACTAAATTGGATGAAGCAGGTGATCATTTTTTTGATTTTATTATTGATAAATTATTTACAGGTTAATGTTTTGACCTTTTATTTCACTGTATGATACAACCCGAGCCTGTAATTACTTGATGCCTACTTTCCATACCAATAAAAATGTTATTATTTGATCAAAATTTTGTTCTGATATTATCACCCAGCACTTTTCGCAAGTCAACAGTGCTGATGCCAATAAATTTTCTTTCATACAACTTAAATTTTAATTTGTTTTTAAAAAACAGATGGCGAAGATGTGAAATCGGACGAAAGCCCCAATAGTCGAAAATGTCGATGCCACAATTGTTTTCTGTGCTGTGATACTGCAATTCGGAGATATAGAATGTACTGCAGAAGCTATCCTCTTCTACATCAGGCATACAAAGTAATCCTTACTCTTTTCGTTGCGCAAGTTGTTGGTAAAAGAGCCTTTAGCAAGCTGAGATATGTAAAGAACCGTTTAAGAAATCAGTTAAGCGAAGATCGCTTGGATTTCCTTCTTTTGATATGCGTCGAATGAGACGTTTTGTTACTCTTTTCTAACCAAACGATCATCGACGAACTAGCAGAAATGCAAAGACTGTTGCTCTTCAAATAGTGTTTAATAATGTTTGTTTGTTAATTCTAACGATTCTTTTTTGAAATGGGCTAAATATTATGTAGTTTGTAAGATGAACCGTGTAACGTTTTAGCAAGATTTGCAATTAGTTGTCAAAAATGGGCCAGTTTTGTTTCAAAGTTCCCGGGCCGGTTGAATTTTTTTGCTAATCCGCCCCTGAAAATCTATATATATAAAACTCAAAGTTTGTCTGTCTGTATGTCCGCTATAGAAATAAAACTGGAGACAATTAGATACAAACAAACATATGAATCTTATATAACTTTTTCCAGGGAAGCCAAGTACGGTATTTAGAATCGTCTGTGGGGGGCTACAAACCTATATTTATTCAACCTATACTAAAATACTAGAGTTGTAGTGGTTAGAGGTGTAGTGGTTAGAGCGTCCGCTTTGCAGTCGGTAGACTAGGGGTTCATTCCCCTTGTTGGGTCATACCCAAAGACTTTAAAAATTGGTATCCACAGCTTCCCTGCTTGGCGCTCGGCATTTATGGGAGGTTGTAGAGAACAAGCCGGCAAGTTCGCTTGTTGTGTCCTTGGGCAAGGCACTTAACGGGACGCCTCCGCCTTTATCTGGAAGACAGGTGGTCCAGACACCTCAAAAAATGGCAACTCCCAAGCGAGTGCGGACGTCCCGTCCAAAATATAGCGATACAATTCGCTTTCTCGTGAATGGAGAATAAATATGAACAAATACAAATACAAAAAAAAAAAAAAGTTGACTAAAGTTTTTGTTAGGTACCACAAACAGAAAAAAATTTGTGACAAATAAAAATCCAAATTTGGTGGTCACGAGCAAGACAGTACTTCTAGGAATCACTTGCAGATTTACCCGTCGTTGATCAGGTAAAAATAATTTTTTCCAGTGAAGCCAAGTACGGTATTTTGATTTCGATCAGATTCGTCCATGGGGAGCTACGAGCCTATGGGGCTCTACTAGAGGTCTATTTGTACTGTTGTACGATGAAATTAAAATCATGAAATCACATTGGAATATGGTTATTCAATGTAAAAATTTAATCAGTCTTTACATTTTACCCGATCAACGACGGAGAAATCTGCCAAGTACGGTATTTTGATTTCGATCAGAATCGTCCATGGGGAGCTACGAGCCTATGGGGCTCTACTAGAGGTCTATTTGTACTGTTGTACGATGAAATAAAAATCATGAAAACACATTAGAATATGGTTATTCAATGTAAAAATTTAATCAGTCTTTAATTTTACCCGATCAACGACGGGTAAATCTGCCAAGTACGGTATTTTGATTTCGATCAGAATCGTCTGTGGGGAGCTACGAGCCTATGGGGCTCTACTAGAGGCCTATTTGTACTGTTGTACGATGAAATAAAAATCATAAAAACACATTAGAATATGGTTGTTCAATGTAAAAATTTAATCAGTCTTTACATTTTACCCGATCAACGACGGGTAAATCTGCTAGTGATAAATAAATTTTTTGCCCGTAAAACTTGTTGCTCGGTATTATGTTTGCCAGTGGAATGGAAACCTTTAAAGTGAATTGTACATAGTATCAACAATACAGCTGTAAAATTTTGAACTACAAACGGTCTGCTGTTTGTCTTTTCCGTCCTATATCGAATCGATATCCGTGTTGAATGACGAGTTTCCATTATTTGATGGTCTATTTGATCAATTGTATGAAAAAACGAAGAATAACCGAAAAATTTAACCCAGAAGTTGAAGCACGTTTTCAATTTGGTTGATTCAATAAGGACAGAAGAATTAAATTTCCAAATGTTTCGCGAATGTGGCCAAACTGCTACTTCATCGAGTTCCAAAACACAAAGTGATACAATTATAGAGTTTTGTTTTACATCCAGTCGAAGTGCCAAAGAAAAACGTCTTTGTATGAGTTAAGGTCAAAGGGCAGGGCGAAAAAGGCGTGCATAACAAGTACACCACAAGATTACGCAACACTACTTGAACGCAAACTGCAAAACTAAACATACGGGTTCGACACCCGATACGCAAAACCGGAGAAATAACTAGAAACTAAAAAGTGGTTTAAATAATGCCAAAATTTTGAAATTTCTAACAACAGCAAATAGTGTTCTTACGGTGAAACCTAAGTTAAGGTCACGTAGGCTACAACTGAAGACACTACAATTGGCGACGAGGATGGGATTCGAACTCACGGGTGCAAGAGCTCGTGAAAAAGTGGACCATTAACTTTAGGCAATGAAAAGCTCAACCCCACCAGTAGAGCTAAATGTTTTGCGTAAGGAGGGAAAAGTTGGTGAAAAAATGCCACGCCCTCCGCAACAGGCACTGGAGCGTTATGCTTGTGTTTATAAGGGCAACGTCAAAAATTCACCAGAATATCCTGCCAAGGACAAAAGATGCAACGGCTGTAGAAGAAAAGGACACTTCAAAGCGAAATGAAGAAGTGGAATGCAAGGGAGTATCGATCGGCGCAATCGAGCAATTTTCGAAAAACTCCCGCCAACACCAATGTAGTAGTTGCTGTGAATCTATTTGAACATGGGCCAGGCTGCAATTTCTACAAGTAGCGATTACCTGGCACTATCGTATGCTGAGCAGAGTTGCTTTTACAAATTGAACAGTTATATTAACAAATCAAGTAATCCAGCTAATTCATTCACTATTTACAACGCAACACACAATAATAATACTAATAATGCTTATAGTATAACCAGTGTACTCAGAGTAACCAGAGTAATTTCTACGGTTAGAGGCCCTAGCGCAGCTTCTTATCCCTTTGGAACAAATCAATTTTAGGTTAACTAGGCTCTCGAATTCATCATAATTAATCGTAAATTTGATAACAGTTACACAATTCAGCACGATATTAAACTTGCATCTGAATCTCAAATTTCATACACCCTAGCATTATTATCAGATTATTATTCGGACAACTCAACAAACTAACATAATGACTGTACACTTTTAAACCGAGAGTTTCAGATAACTAGCATCTAACGTTTACACCTCGTGACAATTCGCGCTGAGGAAAGCGAGAAATCGTGAGTCTTTGTTACGACAACATTACGTCATAATCTGCATTACGTCATAATCGTAGATCGAGAAAAAGAGCTATTTGTGTATGTAACAGTTGAAGATCGAGAAAAATGTGATGATCCGTCCAAAAACTACGTATTTATTTTGGGCTCCTTATCGCAAGGTAACCTTAACGATTCATTACCGTTAAATGTTGGTGGAATTGAATTCCATGAATTTTTTATTGACTCGGATGCTGTGTGTAATGTGGTGGAAAGAAGCACATGAGAGTGGCAAGTAGACAAATTGATGCAAGTACGCGAAAGTCAGCGAAATTCTTTATGCCTATGATAGCACTAATCCTTTACCAACATTGGGAACGTTTACAGCTAATGCTGTTGTACGAGATACTGATAAATTGTGTGCGGCTAATTTTATTGTTATTGATGTTTGTTAGTGTTTGTTATGCAGAGACACTGCTCGAGATTTAGGTTCGTTGCACATTGAGCCGTTAGTCGTGAACTTTGCGATTCGGACATTTATGATAGTTACCCAAATTTATTCAGGGGAGTAGGTACACTTAAGGGCTATGAATTAAAATTGCAAGTGAAAACGTCCGTACAGCCAACTGCGCCCATCAGTGCGCAGGGTACCTTTTCAACTGTGGGAAAAAGTAGACAAGAAGTTAGACGATCTTCTCGTCGCTGATATAATCGAAGAAGTACCTAAAGGACCGACGTCCTGGATATCGCCATTTGTTATTACCGTATATGCTCAAAAAGGGGCCCGGGCCCTTATTTTTTTAGTAATGGGTCTCAACCAGTCGCTTAAACAAACAGGCGCCTAAATGGGACAGGGCGTTTAATAATATGCTGTGCCACACGGGCATCGCGATAACGTTTTTTTAAAGAACGAAAACAACGGCGTCCGAAAACAAACTTCTCTATTCAACAAATTTATTTACAATTATGTTACCGCTTGTTTGACAAAGTTGCATATTATCGCTCGCTACAATGCCGAACAAACGGTTGGCGTCAGGGTGGGCTGAGCTGAAATATTTACCGGGCGACTATTCAAACACGGGCTATTATTTTTTTGGAAAGCTTTTCAGACCAGGCCTTTATTCAAACAGGCCCTTAATCAAGCAGGGGCCTTTGTTCGAATGTATACGGTATACCAAAGCCCGATGGCGATATTGTAGTTTGTGTTAACATGCGACTGGCAAATCAAGCCATGGTTAGAGAGAGACATCCAATATCTTCAGATGAAGAATCACTGTATCGATCAAATGGGAGTACTGTGTTCAGTAAAGTGGGCCATAAATGGGGTTTTTATCGAATCACCCTAGATAGGAAAAGTCGCAGCAATACGACGTTTGCTCCCTATTGTGGTTTGTACAGATATAAACGCTAGATGTTTGGATTAAATGCGGCACCAGAAAAATACCAAAAAGCAATTAGTGATGTGTCAAAATCTTGTGATAGTGTGGCAAATATTGCTGATGACATTATTGTGTTTGTCACAAACGCATCTGAACATAACACTTGTCTACAGGCTTTCTTAAATAAGCTACAGGAGTCTGGTCTAACACTCAATCGAGACAAGTGCCAGTTTTGCTGGTCCAAATTGACATTTTTTGAACACGATTTAAGCAGTAGAGGCCTAAATGCAAGCGATGAAAAGGTGCAGGCAATTCAAAACACCAGACCACCTCAAAACGAAAAGGAAGCAAGATCATTTATTGGCCCGGTCCTGTATTTGGCAAAGTTTGTTCTAAATTTGGCAACAATTGAAAGGCCGATAATGGATCTAAGTAGAAAACATGCTGAATTTGTTTGAGGAAACGAGCAAGAATTGGCATTTGAGAAAGTGAAATCACTTATTTCTCGAGCAGACACTTTGCCGTGTTTTGGAAATGATTGCAAAATGCGTATTATTGCAGACGCGTCTCCTGTCGATGGCCTTTGGAGAGTAAACCCAACTGCAGATGGCCATTGGAGAGTAATCTTTTATGCATCCAGAATTTTGTCAGACGTTGAGCGTCGTTACAGTCAAACCGAAAAAAAGCCGTGGGACTAGTTTAGGCTTGTAAATGTTTTTCATTTTAATTGTTTGGTAAAGAGTTTGAGCTTGAAACTGATCATAAACCACTTTAATACATTTATTCCAAGACATCAAAACCGACGGCATGCATTAAGCGATGGGTTTTACATTTGCAGTCTTATGATTTTGATGTTGCATATAAACCAGGTATTACGAATATTGCTGATGCTTTATCAAGATTGAACAAAAATGAGCACATTAATACAGCAGAACAAGAAACTCATAATTTTGTCCGTGAAATTGCTGTTCATTCTAAACCCATAGCATTGACAACACGCGAGGTCGAGAAACCATCCGCAGTAGATCCTGAATTTGATGAAATTAGACGCTGTATTGCAACTGGTGATTGGGCTTTGTGTAAATTGTCCAGCTATTTGCATGTTGAAATATATTGTGCTGTTGTAATCAATTACTATTGCGTGGCACACGTTTGATCATTCCAAAAAGTTTTTGTGTGAACAGGTGTTAAAGCTTGCTCACGAGGGCCATCAAGGCATTGTTAAAACAAAAACAGACTATATTCTAAAGTCTGGTAGCCGAAAATGGACCCTGAGGCCAAGGGACTTTGTCAAAAATGTCATGGCTGTCAGGTCACTGGAGAGCCTAATAAGCCGGAGCCTAT
Source organism: Trididemnum clinides (assembly GCA_963675345.1). Taxonomy (NCBI): domain Eukaryota; kingdom Metazoa; phylum Chordata; class Ascidiacea; order Aplousobranchia; family Didemnidae; genus Trididemnum; species Trididemnum clinides. The sequence goes on from OY776306.1 coordinate 28,358,497, forward strand.
GCATAGAGTGGTTCCACCCAGTGCACCCTGGCAAGATTGTGCATGTGATATCTTGGGATCTTTACCCAGCGGGAAATACATTTTCGTCATCGGTGATTATTTCAGTCGTTATTATGAGATTACAGTGTTAAAACTTGTGACTACAGAAAAAGTTACTTCAGCATTAATTCCTATATTTTCGCGCTTTAAATTACTGCTTACGTTACTTACTGATAATGGGCTACAATTTATCTCCAATAAGTTTGAGCGATACTTAAAAGAACATGATGTAGCACAACAGCAGGCATCTGACTGTAATCCAGGTTAAAATGAGTGCACTCCACGTGGCGACTGGTCACTTCTATCATAATAGCTACTGAAAGTAGATGGTGATCGATATACGAGTATAAAGCCAGGTGTTGTTGGCAACTTTCTGTTTGTGGTTTGTAGTTGTTTAGGTTGCTACGCAATTCCCATTCTCAAGCACGCGCAGCGAGCGGAGACGTGCAAAGGAACGGAAGAGGTTGCTGGATCGCAACTTGCCTTTCGCGCCAAGGTTGAGAGAGTGTGGTTTGCCGGCCGAAGTAAGTGACATTCCCTCTGTAGCGATCATGTTACCTTTGCCCTTAGGCCTACCCCGCGCATGTTTGTTTTCGTGTATTGCTACCTCGTGTTTATTTTCATTTTCGTAGAAACGTGAGCCATGAATTCCTTTGTCTTTCTAAAGTGATTATGTAACCTTTGCCCTCACCTCACCTATGCGCTTCTGTTTCAAATATTGTTGTTTTGCGTTTCGTTATGTTTGCTTAGAAATGTGAGTCATGCATTCCTTCGTGTTTCGGAACATTAATCCTCGTTCGTCATTTTATTTTTCGTAGAAACATGACTCATACATTGCCCGGTCTTCACCCCAAGAAAAATTATTCCTCGTGCCTTTTTTTTTTGAGATATAAATATCTCTTGGTCTTTGGATAAAACAACAAATCATAAATCAGAAATCATAAAACAGAAAACAGAATTAACTTTTGGACTGAAGATGCTGCTAAATTTTGAAATTGTACTATAATTTTTGGTAAAAAGTTTAATAAACAAAACAGAAAAAATTTCGTGTCAATTGAAAACTTAAGGATAATTCGATGTCAAAGAACTCCCGTAAATTTAAGTAATTAAGTGTAGGTCAGTAGGCTCACGGTACAGCATGCCATGCCTCTGCCGCTACACCTTCAAGACTTTAATTGAAAGGCGGTCTTGATGTTGGGGCTCGGCGACTCGACGATGGCTTGTGCTGCTTGGCTGAAGACGCTGCAATCCAACTACATCGGAGAAGATGTAGCTTTTTTGTCGGGGTCACCATTGAAGTGCAACAGCAGGCATCTGACAGTAATCCAAGATAAAGTGAGTGCACTCTATGTGGCGACTAGTCACTTCTATCATGATAGCTACTGAACGTAGATGGCGATGCATATATAAAGCCAAGTATTGTTGGCGACTTTCTGTTTGTGATTTGTAGTTGTTTAGGTTGCTACAATGGCATCAAGCACTACACTGCAATTACTCTTTGGCCGCAAAGCAACGGCAAGGTTGAACGCCAAAATCGCTCTTTGATGAAAGCCATATGAGTTGCCCATTTGGAGAAAAAGGACTGGAGAACAGAGATTTACAAGTTTTTAACTGCTTGTCGTTTTTCTCCTCAATCAACCACCGGTGCATCACCATCATTTCTGATGTTCGGTCGCGAAATGAAAAGCAAGCTACCAGAGCTTATACGTGACCTGGAGTTCTTGTGTGAAGAGGTCCAGGACAATGACTGGCAAAAGAAATTACGAGGGAAAGTGCAAGCAGACAATGATCAAAGTGCTAGGGAATCAAACATTTAAGTTGTGGATGCAGTGTTGCTGAAAGCCGAAAAAACGAACAAGCTGGCTTCTAATTTTGATTCTATTCCTCGAACAGTTGTTGAAAAAGATGAAAGGAAGGTGATAGTGGTAGACGAAAAAGGAAATATGACGACACGAGATTTTTCGTTTGTGAAAGAGAATTACGGCGACCATGAATCTCAGTGCGAGTGGAATAACAATTCAACATCGGACGCAATTAACTCGAGGGAACAACGTAGCATTTTCGATAACTAAACGTAGCATTTTCGATAAATACCGGAACACGTTGCAATATACCAGGCTATGAGCTATTCAATTAAAAACAAGAGCAAGCTTGCTTCCTACAACCTTTATTTCCACGTTTAGCGTATTTTCGTTGATTTGAATGTCCTCATTTGATTTATTTGTTTTAAAATGAAAATGATTTTTGGTAGCACGTAGCAAAATTCAAACGTCAAGCCGCTTTTACCAATCGCCAGTTATTTTGTGTGTAGAACGCGGATGCTCTCGGCGCAGCCAATCTCTGCCTTATTTCATTTTTTCAAAATTCATGTAAACAGATGAATTCCACATTCTGCCGAATGCAAAATAAGACAAAGAGCAAAAACGGCCATAAGCAGCCGTCTTATAGAAACGCAGAAAAACCGACCGATGGCGTAGTGGTAAGAGCGTCCGCTTTGCAGTCGGTAGACCTGGGGTTCATTCCCCTTGTCGAGTCATACCAAAAGACTTTAAAAAATGGTATCCGTAGCTTTCCTGCTTGGCGCTCGGCATTTACGGGAGGTTGTGGAGAACAAGCCGGCAAGTTCGCTTGTTGTGTCCTTGGGCAAGGCACTTAACGGGACGCCCCACCTTTATGTGGAAGACAGGTGGCCCATAAACCTCGAAAAAGGCAACTCCCAAGCGAGTGCGGACGTCCCGTCCAAAGTATAGCGATACAATTCGCTTTCTCGTGAATGGAGGATAAATATGGCAAATAAAACAAAACAAAACAAATTGCACCAGTAGTATGAGAATAAAAAAAGGCTACAATTACCGATCATAACGTCACAAATTGCTTTTCTTTCTGTGCTTTTTTTCTTTTCTTGCCTCCATCCTGATACAAATAAAGCATTGCTATCTAGCTACTTTACTATTCAAATAATTAAATTTCTATACGTGGAATAATAAATCAAACACAGTTATAATACTATGTCTATAGAATAATATAAGGCTAAAAGTAAGTTAAAAAACAAAATGTGAATGACATGCAATGCATCATTCACATTTAGTCACCAATAATAGCTAAGTAAATGCAATCTTCATGTTTAATAGAAATGACAAAACACAGCAGAATAGAAGTAAAATGATTTTATAAAATTTGACCATAAACAAATTAATTAATCCGTATGGGATATCTGGGTTTAAGATTTAGGGCTTTGGGTAGGGTTACCATACGTCCCGCTTTTTTGATCGCAAATCCCGCTTTTTGCTTCGGTGAAACACAACGGATTTAACCAAATTTATGGACATTTCAATTAATTCTCCAACAAAAGCGGGACGGTGAGATGCGGTTGCAGCCTTGATTGTGGAGGTAAGGGTACAGATCCGAAAACAAAGACGAAAATTGGGGTGATCTCCAAAAAAAAAAAAAAGGTCAACGCCTGCTCGGTTGCAAAATTTTTCCAATTTTCGGCTTGAAAATGACACAAATCGTGGAACTAACAGGCGATGACCTTTTTTTTTTTTTTTGGAGATCACCCCAATTTTCGTCTTTGATTTCATATCTGCACAATAACCTCGACAATCAAGCCTGCAACCGCATATCACCGTCCCGCTTTTGATAAAAAAAACGTTGAAGGGGCCATAAATTTCGTCTCATGAAAATTCGTCATCCAATGTCCCGATTTTTGCTTTTCAAAATATGGTAACCCTAGCTTTGGGAATTAAAATTTTGTTTTGTTTAGGAATTAATGTGCTTCAAGCTTTACAAATACCAGATTTTGTGTTTATGGTTACGGGCCAGGAAGTATTTTAGGGGACCGAATTTTTTCAAAAAGGAGTATTTAAGCAAATTTTTCATAGCCCAAATAAAAAAACATTAGTCATCGTGTCACAAAAATTATTCCGTTTATGTAGGTTATGCATTTCTTTAGAGTAAAAATAGAAAGCTTAGCCCTAATTTATTGTTAACATTGCGCTCGATGTTTTCAAAAATCCGGTCCCCCTAAAATTTTCCGAGTCTGGTACCAAAAGTACCCCCTGAACCATCCCGTCAGCGCTTCTGCCCCTGGATGTGTGTTGTGCTTGACAAAAATGGACGCAACTAAACTGGGTGAAGCCGTCTCGTCCGCAATTGGAAGTGCTCAATCCGTCTAAGGCCTGTTAACAAACATTGATCAGGTTTGATCGATGATCTCACAAATTGCAATTACTTATAAAGTGAAGCAACAAATTAGGTAGCGTACGCAGTATGAGTACGGTTAAGTAAGCTGTAAAATCGGTATAGACCTGTAGCAATGTAATGCTCATACTATCGATTTACCAAAAGATCAAAATTAACAAATAAGTGTGACGCACTAAAAAAAGAGCAGAAGACTGCCAGTAATTGATTTTTGGTACCCTTAAAAGCAATAAGCAATAGCTTGATCTGCTAACATATTAGTTACATACAGCAGGTTAGATGCAGAAGTTTTTAATCTCATTTAACGCTTGAATTTGAAAAATATGTAAAATTTTTAGTGACCTAATTGCATATTGGCTGATAAGACTGATAAATAACCTAAGCCAGTTGTTAATAATTAGGTAGTGGCTATTTTGTCGTCGATGGCATTTTACCCTTGGAGACTGTTTTGCTGTAATCATTCACGTGTGCTTATATTGCCATATTTGCTACATTCCAGCCATTGACACTGTGATGTAGTGGTTAGTGTGCTAGTCTTTAGATACAATAGATGCAGGTTCAAATCTAAACTGGCAGAGAATTAAAAGAAAGGGCAGTGTACATGGTAGGGCCAGGCCCGGTATGTGAATGTATGGGGCAGTGTACACTGGAAGGGAGTGTACAGGGTAGGGGAGTGTACACTGGGGGTGCACAATTTTTTTAATTTGTTTTTAAAATTGACCAATCAGAGACGACCAAAAGTCACATGTTTTGTACGTCATTAAGATTGACCAATCACAAATAGCTCATGGCAAAATAGTCTGTGAAGGTAAAATGCCGTTGACAGCAAAATCGCCACTGCCTAATAATTAGGCAGTGGCTATTTTGCCGTCGACGGCAATTTACCCTCAGAGACTATTTTGCCGTGAGTTGTTTGTAATTGGTCAATCTTAATGACGTACTAAACATGTGACTTTTGGTCGTCTCTGATTGGTCAATTTTAAAAACCAAACAAAAAAAATTTGCACCCCCAGGTCTCTATCCCCCACCCTGCACACTCCCTTGCAGTGTACACTGCCCCGTACATTTACATACCGGGCCTGCCCCTTCAGTGTACACTGCCTTTCTTTAAGAGCCCTGGCCAGCTGAGATTCGAACCCGATACCTTGGTATCTCAAGACCAGCGCTCTATCCACTACACCACAGAGTCACTGGTGGATAATAGCAAATTTGGCTATATAAACACACGTGAATGATCATGGCAAAATAGATTCCAAGGGCAAATTGCCGTCGACGGCGAAATAGCCACTGCCTAATAATTACGGTAAGTTTTGACTACAGAAATTTCAATACATAGCAAATTTGTCTCACACAACATGGAAAGATGTTTTTAGACATTCATAAAGCATCTGCAAAATTTTCAGTTATAATTTCATCACATGTTAATTTGTCACATATTGCAATTTTTTTAGTCTATCTAATCTTGACATTATAGGCCCAGCTCATGCTAACTTCAACTTGAATCCTAATCCCAACCAACCCCCTTTATTGTGCATGTCATAGCAATGACACCAGTTGACATTTGGTGCAATTTTTTGTACTGTAGAACTCACCACTTGTGACCAAATTATTGGCCACTCACAAACCCAGTTCTTCACATCAGTTGGTGGTGTGCTCACAGATTTGTGACACAATGTGATCAGCATCAAGACTTGCTACATCAGTCCTGCAGCTACATGTTTGCCGAGTTACTGCTTGATATAGTATTAGTCATTGTTAGTTTTGTCAAATTTTAGACATGCACAACAAAAAAGAAGTTTGTTTTTTGTTTCAAAAACATGCTCAAGTGTACCATTCAGAATGGTTGTCAAATGGAAGATAAATAAAGAATCACAAAAAGTTAATTTGAAGCCCCCAACTGCAATCTTCAGGAACTGATAGGCCCCTACTCTGGGAGCACCACTTATTGCTATTCCTGCAATAATTTGTACTGGAATGCTTAAAGTGTAGTTTTGAGTGTGTGGTGACCATGCTCAGTTAAAAAAGGTTCTTACTGGCAGAGCCACAAATGGCAAAGACTACACTAACTGTAGCTTCTAAAGTAGCACCTCACTCCCAGGTGTTTGATAAAGTAGCCTATCTGTTGACAATGTCCTCCAAAGTTTGCTTATGCAAGATTAGCATTAGTTGACAACATCATGGACATCATGCATATGGCAAACATCTACTATTTACTCCCAAAATTTTCAAACAAAAAGAACAAGCCTTGGCTATTTTACTGTCAATAGCATTTTACCCTAGGAAGCTATTTTGCTGTCATGGTTCACATGCTCTTTGACTAAGCTCATTTGCTACAGTGCATATGGTGATGTTGTGGTGTAGTGGACATTGCTGCTGCCTTCAAATGCAATGGCTACTGGTTTTAGTCTTTGCACGCAGGGTACTGGTACTAAAGAGGCAGTTTGCATTGGGTGGTTATAAATAGCCATAGTACTGGAGGTGTGCGACTGAAAACCAGTCGCACCAATATAATAAAGCCTTACTTTTTTCCTTTCAAAAAATGATTTTTAATTTTATAAATTACGGTTAACTCATCAAATGATTAAGAGAGAGAGAGAGAGAATTTATTTGATTTGCTTTGCGCACCGACACAATAATCAGATTGATAATACACACAAAAAAAATCACTAGTAGCAAAAGCCAGGGAGCATCGAGGAACCTTTCGGTTATTGAGTCGAGATACTCCCTGATCTCAGCAGATTGAGATATAAGCGAGATGTATTAAGTGACACTTATAATTTGAGTACATTATGTAAAAAAAAAGAGTTGAGTTCAAGTTTTTATCAAATGATAAAAAAAAATAAAAATAAAAAAAAGGAAACGGAACCAACAATAACAATAAATATTTTTTACACAATCAAAAGCTTTTGCAAGAGTTAATATTCATTTAATAATTTTAGTTTATACGCTTTTTTAAAAGAAACCCAGTGCATGCTCTTTAATTCGGATTCAAGGTTACCCCACAGCTTTGAACCTCTGTGAGAAAATAGTTTTTGGCTAAATAATTTATTTATTCGGGGGCGGTAGTAAGTAGTCGAATTAATCTCGTTTCATGTTGATGAATAGTATTTAACTTACGAAAAGAATGATAAAAGTTTTTAGGTAATTGATTATGATGGAGTTGATACATAAATTTAGCTAACTCAAGTTGATATATGTCTTCTATTTTTAATACTTGAAGTTCTTTATACATTTGTGAAGTTGGCGTATATAAGTTACGAAACAATATTATTCTCAAAATTTTATTAAGCCTTACTCGAATTATTTCTTGTGAAGTTTTATTTGCTGTTGCCCACGCAGTAATTCCATATTGAATTCTGCTGTATACAAGACTACAGCATAGCATGCAAAGGGTTTCTCTTGAAACAAAATTGCGCAATCTGTAAAAGAGTCCTGTGCATCTGGCAAGCTGCGTGGACAAATAATTTATTTGCGACGTCCATTTGAGATTATCGTCAATGAATAACCCAAGGTATTTGACAGTATGCGCTCTATTAATAGTAATACCGTTAAGAGCTACTTTAAAATTACAATGACAAGTTTTAAGGGGTTGCTTGTTTATTAACATGTAGTTAGTTTTTGAAAAATTTAGGGATAGCTTATTTTGACAGAGCCAAGAGTTAACTTTTTTGAGTTCTATTTGAACTTTGTGTTCCAGGTTTTTCAGATTGTTATCAGCCATCATCAAGCAGGTGTCATCGGCAAATAATGTGGTGTCAAAATTGGAAATCAACAAAATGTCATTAATGTATAACAAAAAAAGTAGCGGCCCAAGGCACGATCCCTGGGGTACCCCACATGATACTTTGGTATATGAAGACATAAATTTACGTACATTAGTATATTGATATCTGTTTTTTAAGTAGCTGGTTAATAAATCCAGAGGTTTACCACGAATTCCAAAGTTACGATACAATTTATCTAAAAGAATGTCATGATCAACCGTATCAAAAGCCTTTGATAAATCCAAAAACAAACAGCATGTATATAAATTTTGATCGATATTGTTTATAAACTTGTTATATATTGAGTTGATTGCAAATATAGTTGAAGAATTTTTCCGAAAGCCAAACTGATTTTCACAGAGCAGTTCATTTTTTTCAATAAAATTAATGATGCGGGAGTAAATTAATTTTTCTAAAATTTTATCAAATTGTGATGAAATTGATATGGGACGATAATTAGAAGCTTCCTTACGATCACCCTTTTTAAAAATTGGAATAACTTCAGCAATTTTCAAGCAGTTTGGGTAGACGCCTTTACTAAAGCAATCGTTTATCAATTTGCAAAGAAAAGGAGATATTACTGATTTACTAATTTTTATAAATTTAGTTTCGGCGTCTGTATACCTGGTTGCTTTTGAGTCTTTAAACAAGTCGATAATATTATTTATTTCGTTTGGATACGTTGGAGTTAAGAAAAAAGAATTGATTATGCCTGTCGGCGCTGTTGCATTCGTATCCATGTCGACTTCGGGAATGGTTTCAGCCATTTTTTTCCCTATGTTGGCAAAGTATGCATTGAGATTTTCAGAAATAGTAGCAGGATTAGTTATCACCTCACCTGTTTTTGTGTTGAGTTGGTTAATGTCAACTTGTTGTGAAGGTTTTAAGTTTACTAATTCATTCACTTTTTTCCAGATTTTACCGCTATTACTTTTGTTCTCAATTATTAATTCATTATAGTATTTTGTTTCGCTTTTTCAATCGTTCGATTTAAAACATTATGATACGTTTTATAGTTTTTGTATTTTGTTTCGTCATATGTTTTACAAATCGATTTGTACAACTTATGTTTGGTTTTAATTGAACAGAGAAGACTAGAGGATAACCATGGTTTAGTCTTTAGTTTCCTTTTCTTTCCTGGTAGCTAATTTAAGCGGGGCATGTTTATTTATCACACTCGTAAAAGAGTTAATAAATTGTTCGAATTGATTATGGATTGTAGAGTCAAATGACGATAAAGATGCATTTAGAGTTTGGTTTAAGTCTTCGATAAAGTGTTCAGTTTTAAAATTTTTCATATCTCGTTTCCATACTTGGCGAGCGTTGTTTTTGAAATGCTTTACACAAGGAATTAAAGCGAAAACAGGATAGTGATCAGAAATGTCGCTAATTGCTATGCCTGGCATAAGCTGGTTATTTAGGTTGTTGGAATAGATATGGTCCAGTAATGACTTTGAATTTTTGCTCACTCTTGTTGGTTGATTTATTAGACACTTTACCGCGCTGCCTATTAAATCATCCACATATGTTTTGATGCGATTGTTAGATTTTATTTTAATTAGGTCAATGTTGAAGTCTCCTAACATGTAGAATTCAGATTTTTTAGAATTAAGTTCATGAAAGATGTTCGTCAATGCTCTGGAAAATAGCTCAATTTGCTCCACTGTTTGGACAGGATGGCGGTAAACAACGCCTACAATTAGTTTTTTTTGTTAATTTCTATTTCTATCCATAAATTTTCAACTGAAGACAAATCAATGTTAATAGTAGGTTTTAAATTATAAGAAATAGAACTTTTTACATAAATTCGAACACCGCCAGCAGACGTATGACTATTACGGTGAATAAATTGGTAGCCATCTAGTTCAATATTACTGTAAATCATATTTTCTTTAAGTTTGGTCTCAGATACTGCAACTACATCAGGTTTACGGTTTAAATCAGTAAGGTAGTGCGATAATTTGTCAATATTTTTTTGTAAACTTCTCACATTAAAGTGAATCATGAACAAGTGATTAGATTTATTTCTTGAGCAGAGCAAATTATTAATAGAGTTATGATCGTCATAGTAATCACTTGGCATAGAATATAAATCATTATAATCTAGCTCTGCATCTACATCAGGTAAATTATTTGATACGTTTGGATTTTCAGTTTCAATGGTGTTAACAATGGTGCTAGCACAACCGAAAATTGGTGGCAAACCTGGGCTTTGATCGACATGTGTTTGATTGCAGCAAAACGAGTTTGAAGAATTCTTGTAATTGATATTTACAAAAAATTGATCGCAATCAACACAGTTTCTGTAACCTAAACTGTTGTTGCATTGATTGACACCTGCTTTGCAACTGTTAGTTACAGAGGTGTAATTTTGATTTAATTTACAGTTTCCACTACTATTATCAGTAACATCATAAAAGGTCACATCGTTTTCGTTGTCAGCATGGGATTTATCAGTAGGCAATCTGATAAGCTTTTCGGCAGCTGCATTGCACTCATGGTTGTTGTCAAAGATTGCGCAATGATGTACAGGTCCATTGTTATCATCAACACAGTCATTTTTTAATTTATAAGAGGCCATAATTTAACAGAAAAAAAAAAGATCTGGATAAGCAATTTGAATACGAAAAACATTATTTAAAGTCAGATTTCGCTGAGCATTCAATATTAAATTTCAATGGGGTATAATTAAGTTTATCAAAATCTATGTCCATTCCATATTTAAATAAGTCGTCAGGTGAATCGATTGTTAGCCAATCTCCCGTACCTGTGTCTCTTTCATTTTTGGTGATCGTTCCTGCTTCCCGTGCTGACCGCTTCATTTGTATTTTTCCGTTGATGGTATGAAAGAGAATAAATTTATTTTTAGCAACTTCTTTTACATATTTTAACATTTTTGCTCGCAAGGAAGTCAAATCTTCCGTAAGATAAACACCATTGAAGTTGGGATGAACTTTCAATTTTGATTTTTTATACATAAATTCCATTCTTTTTTTGTATGAAGCGAAGCGCACAATCACAGGCCGTGGTTTCGCTTTTGGACCTTTCTTTTTTTTGCCAAGTCGATGTACCCTCTGAATATCCAGCTCAGGGTTGAGCTCAACATTCAGGGCTTTGGCCACATTTGTTACAACTTCTTCACCATCATCCCTTTCATCATTTCTTTCAGCAACTCCAAGGATTCTAATATTCTCTCGTCTACCGTATTGTTCAAGTTCGTCTACTTTAAAAAACGTTGTGTTGACAATTTGTTTTAGTTTTTCATTTTCAGTTTTGATTTCCTCATACTTCAGTTTGCTTTCTTCTACTTCTTCTTTTAAGTATTCGACTTCTTCAACTAGTTTTTTAATTGTTAGGTTAATTTCAGTAAGTTGTTGTCTGTCCTCGTCGTTAAAACCTGAACTCAATTCATTTTGATTTGTTCTGTTTTTCGGGCTCATATTGCCAGATCAGTGCAAAAAAAACACGTCCGTTCGCTACAACTGCAGAGTTAGAATGACCTGAATGTATTTGTCTGTCATTTACAAATCTATTTTGCATTATCCCATATATGTTCACCAAATTAAGTTTGAAGCATTGGAATGGTGCAGTGCCATATTTACTTGCACTAGGCTGTTAGTTTCTACTACAAGTAAATATGGCCCTGTGCTACTTATATGCTTCAAATTTAATTTGGACGAATATATACAGGATAATAGTTGCAGAATAGATATACTTTTCCAAAATATGTATTGCTTTAAGGGGTTAAGCATTGAGTGGATACAATGAGATTTCACATTAATAGCTGCAGTGTATTTTTTGACAAAATTAAACTTTTTGTTTTGCAAATTGTTTGCAAATTTGAATACATCTTTGTATGGACATTGTTACAAAAACCAGAAAGGCTGTAGTAGTCAAGTGCAGTTGGTGTTTAAGCTAGTTTACTATTTCCCTTTGCCTATTGAAGTTAAAATTAAAAATGAGGTTTCACTAGTAATTTAAGATTTACATTAAAAATGGCTGCATTGGGGACACTACAATAAAAATTGCCTACTATGCCTATTTATAACCACCGGTGTGCACTGGGGGTCAAGAATGTAAATACAATGGAAAGCATACACTTGGGAGTAGAATTTTTTGATACCAGTATGTCATAGAAATTGACCAATTAGAAATGACCAAAAGTCATGTTTTTGATATGTCATCAAAATTAACCAATTACAAATGGCAAAATAGCCACTAGTAAAGTAATAGGCGATATGGAGCAAATCATCTTGAAAACTCATCTATTTTTGGTGTCTGATAGCTGTAATTAAAGGGGCCAGGTTTTCAAAATTTTTAGGTGGGTGAAACTGTGACCTCACACTTCAATGATGTTTTAATTCACATTACTAATGCAATAAACAAGCTGTCACCAATGCAGATCAGCAGAGGTGCAAGACTTAGCCATTCATTACATCAATAACTAACAGTTTCCCTCAGAATTTCCATTTTTTTATGCAGTGTCAGTTTTTGTATAACAGCAGTCATTAATTGTCCCTCAAACTTATTTTTTTGGTTTATTATGGCACTCTTTGTTTAGTTGAGTGTATCTCAGTTGTTTTTGCCATGTGGTCCATTTTCAAACTATGCAGAAGCATATGGCTCATTTAATCCTGCTCTGGTACCATGGGGTCAATATGACCCCAGGCTTGTTTGATAGACTAAATATTCCAAGCTTTGAGATTATAAGCTTCCATCTTGCTTTGTATTTTCTTTGCAGATTCTTGTCAACTGTTTCTATTTATTCAATTTTAATTTTAATGTTGCCTTTTTTGTAAATCTTACATTTTATTTGTTTGAAGTCATATTGACCCCCTGAAAGAATTATTCATAAATGCAAATTGGTAACCCTGCAAACACCTCAGGTTGTGAAACAGATCATTTGCACCTGTGGAATTTTACCAGAAGCACCTCTAGCTGTTCAAAACATCACCAGGTATTGTCCATCAGGGCACAAGAGATGCGAGATTGTCTGAGATTGAAGGACAAAAAGTACAGATTCACCTGCAGTAGATGTCGTGACACCACCTGCGAAGAACACAGCAAGGTGGTCTGTAACCAGTGTCAGAAGTAAAATATTTATGTATTGTGCACTCCACTACATTTTTCAAGCAATAAACACAGACTGATAACAAATTGAGTTTTTTTACTGGTGGCAAAATGTATTTTTAGTAATGGGGTCATATTGACCCCAAGGTACTGCTAATGTGATTTTTTTCATGATACCAGCGCAGGGTTAAATATTTTTCTTGAATTTTGGTCTAGGCCATTATCTCTGTCATAAATGATTATTATTTTGTAAACAAAGATGCCTGCTGGTAGTGAGTTGTTTCTTGTTTCCTTAGCTTTGTCTTTCACAATAGGGAATCAAGTTTACTACATGCCCACAACCCCCAAAGATAACCCAAAACAAGATCAAACAATTGCATGGGTGTAGGAGCCAAGCCAAGTTTTGGGGATGAGGAGGCATGGCTACATGTTGTGTTTTGTAACATTATAATTCCTGCAATTATGTCAGCTCAAAAAGTTTATTAACAAGTATTCTATCCGTTACTATATGGCACCCTGACTGTTTGATAAGTGTGATCACTCACAATCTATGATGTTTGCAACAGTAATTTGTATTTCATTATATCAGGTTGACAGGGTAAATAAGATTAATTCTAAGCTGAAGCTTGAAATGAGCACAAGTGTATATGCAAATCAACATTTGCAATTGTAAAACTGTTTTTTGCTTGAGCGATAATTTGCAACACAAAAAAAGGTGTGCCAATGACAAATGTGATATTAAAGTGATTATCACTTGCTGTTGCATTACAGCTGCACAATATTTATGTGAGACATCAAAACAAAGGTTATCCAAACTTTGATTTCTCTTTGTCTTCCCATGCATTAAACAGTTGGTTGAAAATTTTGCCAGCAAACTAGTAAAAATTTCAACTGAGAAAAAAAATTCGCAAAAACTACCAGACTTTTTTCAAATTTTTACTGCAAATCCACTTGACATATTTTCTCAATTTCACACTTTTTTGCATTTAAAAGGAACCTTGTGCTTTACTCTTAGCTTAGTAAAGTGCGGGTAAATTCAAAGAGTAATGGAATGATGCAGCCCTAATAGGAGGTAAATATAATAGAAATAGTTGGGAATGGCTACTTTTTCTCATTGAGAAATGTTGCGGTGTCTTGCAATTACTCTTGTGCCATTGCACAATTCTCAATGTTGTTCATTTTATGCTTGATTTGTAAATGTGCCTGAGCTATTTTGTAAAAATGTGCAATTGTACAGCCAAGACCATAAAAAATTGTAAATGAACATGGAATCAATATTCTTTGTGTGCTAAGTAAATGTATACTTGAAATGCATTTGAACTAGAGTGAGATACGGAGTTTTTTTTCTTACTATGATCCCTCTGTACATGCCATGTTTGATCTTTTTGTTTTAAAGACGCTTTGAAAGGTGTGGTGGCAAGAAATATTATAACCGTAAGGGTTGAGTTTGGTAATGGCTGAAGCCAGCTTATAGTTTTTGTACAAAAATTTTGCATTGAAAGGTGAGTCTAACTGTAAACCAGTCTTGAGAAGTAGGGTTAAGGTTTATGGTTGTGTTTACAACAAATACAGGCAGTGTTATTATGAGATTTAGCAGGTTGTAAAAAAGACTGTATTTGTGTCAAAAATTCAAGATGCAGACCTCTTTTTGAATGTCCTTATTTGAAAATATAAATTCAAAAATATTTATTCCAAGCACAAAGTAGTGCCTTTTTTTGGTCCACATTTTGTGCTGTAAAGTGCTGTGTCAAAAACAATTTTAAATTTCTAAAATAAAGGAAGCACATTTTTCTCAAGATGTTGTTCTTGAAAGTAAGCCCAAATCTTAGAAATAGGCACAAAGTGGCAACCTTATGTCAGAGTGAAAAGGGTTAAACGTAATAACTTTGAAATCCCGCTTCAAGTGGGTAAGCAGCTAACTTTGGAGAGAAAAAATGTTTTATAAATGCTTTTGGTAGTAAATCAAACCAATTTTATCATGCTTTGCTTTCTAAGAGAATTTACTGTTCGTTTATAGTTGGAAAGTGATTAACCAACTTTGTTGCATCTCTGACTTCTTTTGGCTTTTTCTGGTTGTGCTGCTGTGCATGCCCATAAATGTACCTACAAGAAGTCTAATCTTAGTGACAATTAACTTTATTCACCAGTATGCCAGATACAACAAATCTTTGTTTTTGGAGAAAACGTTTATTTTGTGTTGTAAAATAATTTGATTAAACAAGCAATGTTGTCTTGTCTTTATGGCAACAGAATCGCAATGCAATAACTGCCTGCCAGTGATTTAGTCACAACAACCTTTTTTGGCTAGAATATTGTTTTTAATGTAGACATACACAAATCTTGTCTACTCTCAATGATGTTGTCACTCTAGCTAAGTTGTTCATAGAGCTAGGTCAGCCAAAAATTTTATTGTACCACACACCTATGAAAAAAAGTTTGTTATGAATTTTTATGTTCCAAAATTGTAACTGTACAAAACGTTTTTGGTTAAACATGAAGTATTGTTTTGTGACAAAATTACCATAAAATGAGATCTTTAGCTATCGATGAAATAGCACTTTAAACATTTATAGGTTACTAGTTTGTAGTCTACTAGCCATCCCTGCCAGCGTCACCCAGCAGCCGGCGTTCCCATCAGTAACATTGGGGTCAAAAATATCAGCTCAGCTGGATGCACTGACATCACCCATTTTGAACAAGAATGATAAAATTCTGCTCTTTGTGCACTTCTTTAATTCTTGTACTAGCAATGGTAATCATCTTATTCTTGCTACAAACGATTATTGATACTTTTATTGAAGGTACAGTGGAGGGAATGAAATATTCAAAAATAATGGTGGTGGCTAAATGGTGGTTGTTTTCAGAATTACAGAATTAAACTATTTAGTGGTAAGCCTATTTTGCCATTTGCTGCAGTGCCTTTTGTATTTATATTTGTGATATTAAGCTTTTTGGCTGTGTTTTTTGCCTTGTTTCAGGCATAGCGACAAAAGGATCTATGCTTTTACCCAAATTTATTTACCATATTCTAGTGGGAGCCCATCATACCAATTTGTTTTCAAACAAATATTCTTTCAAAATTTAGTTGTACAAATTGTTAGGTTTCTGGTTTTGTGATTTTTTCTTAAACTTGGGATGTCGTTACATTGCTTTGTAGTACAGATATAGTTAACATGGCAGGCAGAATATTAGCAAAAGAAGAAATCCTTGTTTTATAGTATATGTCAGTGATGCTTGACAGGGCCCACATCAGTAATGTCAAGATTGAGAATGTCAGTTGAGCCAATCAAGCCTATTTCATTCATGAGGCCCCTTGAATAAACAGAAATAAAAATAGCATGTTTTTTATGCACATAAGATTTTCATGACTTGGCGCATATTCCCTTAAACTTTCTCAAGCCGCTGTTGGCCATGCATTATGTTGCATGTTTTTATCTTTTTCTTGGCGTGCCCAGGAGTGTTTGAAGATCAAAATGTGGATTTGATCCCAGTACGTCTATAAACCTATTATAAAGTAAAATATCAATAGTATGTTCCATGTGGCCTGATTTGACACAGTGTTGTTGTTTTCTTTTGATTTCCCCTCGAGCTTTCTCAAGTCCTTGCTGGCTCCGCATTATGTTGCATGTTCGTTTTTTGCCTAGGTGTGCTCAGGGAAGTTCAAAGATTACTTACTTTTTCCCAAATTTTTAGATTTGATCCAAGTAGCTTTATAAAGGTATTATCAAACAAAATAGAAAAAAATGTTTGTGCTAAGTGAGGTGAGATTGCAATGTGAAGGTGCAGACCTAGACACATTTTTTATTTAAAAAACAATTACAAGAGAGCATGCAAAACAACATTAAACAAACTACTATTGCATGATTGGAGCAATGTTGTGTATGATTAAACAATACTTTGTCTTCTACAGTGCTTTAATTGTGGGTTTATACTAATTTTGGATAAACTCATAATCCACTTAATCCCATAAATAAGCTTGACAAATTGAATATACAATTAACTGGATTCGTCTGTATAACCCTTTGCAATAAGCACCTATTAAAGCTCTTTTCAAACCAAAACTTTCCCTCTTAATCCAGAGGTACAAATTGATGCTATTGTTTTATTTTAATGTTATCTTAAACTTGGGATATTATTACATTTAACTTTGCCCTTATTCCAGACCTCTCTACTTTTAAATTAAGATCAATGTTTCGTTATAATACAAAGAGCCTATCGATTACAAATATCAGTAATGGGCTTTATCATTAATGTTTGCTATCAAAATCATAGTTGATCATTATGCTGCGTGCTGCTGTTCTCAATATATAGAGGCAAGCATTGTGATATTCTTTATCATTATGATCTAAAAGTGCTTTGTAGAAAGATTCAAGACAGAAGAAAACAGCAAGTGAAAAAACACTTGAATAAATAATCGCTTGTTACATCTTGATACAGCATAAGATGTCATAGAATTATTTTAAGCAAAATTAAACATTTGTTTAAACGCCATTGATCAAAGAAAAAAAAACAGTATTGGCAGGTGTATTGAATGGAATATGGCTTTATATTATTCTGGATAATAGTTGAGATTCAATATCCATATGTTAACAAGAGTTATCGAAATATGACTTCAAATTCAATTTTCATTTAAATATGTGAAACGCTCTCAGACAAAAATCAAATCTCATTGCCAGATCAAGCACATGTTTGGCTCATGGTCGCTGAAACACTTGCACATGGTTCCAATTCCTCCCTACTTTAAACGCATAGTTGGGGGATTTAATCAACTGCTTGGTTTGGTTTCACTGGCACTGTGGTGTCAATGTTTCAATCAGTAGGCATGAGTTTAATGCCGTTGCTGATCCATTCCAAAGAATTCAAAAATGTTATTTACGGAAGAGGTCTGATTGCACTAGAAGCTAGACTGTTGAAGAACGCGTCTCAATCATTTGTGGACGATAATCTTTCGCAGTGACAGCTGAAAAATTACAGTTTTTACCAAGTGTAACAGCAGCTTACGAAATGAGTCTTTGGAAAACTGAGGCTGCTGAGACAGATGTATAGCCGAATCTACATCGCTCCAAATTTCACACTTCCACCTGAAATTGCAGATATTAAGGATATTGAAGCAGTGCAAACGTGGGGGAATATAAAGAAGTACGGTTGTCTGTAACCCGGAGATAAATTTCCAAAAGAAGCACACAGGAGTGAGATCAGAATGTGGGTTTGATAACAACAGAAGTTATGCTCAAATATCACATACACAACAAGAGACCAGACTATGGGTTCAATTACACACAAGTTATGCTTGAATTCCATATACACAAAAATGGGATGAGACCACGGGTTCAGTTATAACACAAGTTATTGTCAAATTTCGGATTAATAATTTAAATACTAAACAATCGATGTAAAGAAAAACCAATAAATAGGTGATCAAAAAAAGGTATTACAATTGAGCTTACCGGACTATGACGGAACCAATCCAAAATATATACAGAACGTTCAGTAACTTGTAATCCAAATAGCAATGACAATCTCCAACAGTTATTTTATACAAATCTTCCAACAGTTATTTCACACAAATATTTTGACCGTTCTCCCAGTTGTAAAATCTCAATTATACTCGTTCACATACATTTGTTGACTTGGTCTTCGAATCAAACACATGTAAATTTTGGAATAATACTCGGGGCAAAAGGCTCAAATTGTAATTACTAGCAGCATGACATGATGAATTGAGTGTCAGACTTGTATTGAAAGAATAAGGGTTTAAAACTCAAAACATTACATATAGAATTTGAATATGTAAATTCACCACTAAGTGTATGTAAGATTTGTGGAAATTGTGCAATGTCTGACCAGCTTGCTGTTTGGTGGTTGCTAGCACATGCCTTGCAAACACTGTGCTCGCAGCCTTGATAAAGAGCGCATTCAAAATGTTGATTGTGGCCTTGTAACTTTGGCAATCTTCAAAGTAATCAAATACATTAAAAGTTGATAGAATTTATTAAATGCTTTCCTTTGCCCTTTTCAGCTGGAAAGGCAGCTTGATAATTCTCAAAAGTTTTATGCCAACGTCTCTATTTTTTGGCAGCAATAGGAGTAATTGGATTCACGCTCAGACACTCTGGCTTCATTAATTTATTCATATTAGTGCATTAAAATGTTATCTGACGCAATGGTGTTGCGTTAGAGAGTCCGCTTGGCAGTTGGTAGACTTAGGGTTCATTCCCCTTATTGAGTCATATCAAAAGACTTTAAAAAGTGGTATTTACAGCTTCCCTGCTTGGCGCTCAGCATTTAGTGGAGGTTGTGGAGAACAAGCCGGCAAGTTTGCTTATTGTGTCCTTGGGCAAGACACATAACGGGACACCCCCACCTTTATGTGGATGACAAGTGGCCCAGTTTTCCCTCTGAAGAGAGGGTTGGTGGCAGGAAGGGCATCTGACCATAAAACAAATGCCATGTCATAAAAATGCAGATATCTGCTGTGGCAACCCCTAATTGGGAATAAGCCAAAAGAAAAAGAAGAAAGAATTGGCAGGTGTGCATACCCACTACATATCTATCAAGTTTATTGCATGCTGGCAACGTTTTGCCCTGTTTTCACCATAGATTTTTTTAAACTAAACAGACTTTTCATTAGCTTCAACAAGTCCTTGAAAGTATATCAAAGTTTGGGGACAGCACCAAGGTAATTGATATGTATTTTCAGGATTAAGGCAATAAGTATTTGGACAGCTTCTTCCCACTTTTTCGTTACTGCAGACCAATTTGCATGAGCTAACACCTCTGACTGCTCGTGCTATTTGGTCCTGGCATAAAAGTGTCCAAAAAACCAAAACTAATCCAAAATGAAGTACTCACAGTTAAGTTATTGCAATAGCAGGGCCTCCTTTAATAATGTTGAGGTAAAGAATATCAAATCAGCTGGCTGTGCCAGTTTCTCCCAATCACAAAGAAAATTGCTTTGGTATTTTAATCATATGTAGCTTGACCCTAATATTTAGTTGCAAAAAATTAAACTGGACCATCTTTATTTTCCTTCCTTTTTCTTCGGGTTGTGGTTGGCTACATTTTAAAATGGCTAGAGACTTGATTTTTTGATGAATATTTTGGTTCTTGTCCTTAGCTCTAGGTAATTGTTGCCAAAGACTCATGCAATTGAGCAAGAATATACAAAATGTGCTAAAAGACTAAGGTTTTGTAGAAATTGCAATTTTGTGAAATGCAGGCAGCAAAAATTTGAGTGTTTTCAACCAGTATGCTACATTTAATAAACGTTTAGTGACTTCATTTTTCAATGGATTTTTTTGACAACGTAGACCAATAATGCCACAGAACCATGCTTGTGAGGAAAGGTAGTCAAAATGCATCACAGAACTAACTTTGTTTAACAATTGCCAGTTGTTTAGTAAAAGTGCAATAATTGTTCAACTAAAAATAGAACATGATCTATGGCAACCAATTTTTGATCAGCCAATATAAACTAATCCTTAGCTTTAAGTAATTGGAGTCACATATTGCTGGAAAGCATATTTCCTAACCTGTCAAAAGACAGTAATTGTTACTACCTTAAACTTTGATGTATCAAAGTTACCTAACTTTACCCAGCTTACACTGAAGTAAGTCCAATGGCCGAGATGGCAGGTGCTTTCTCACACCCTGGGCTGTTAGTACGTCTTTCAGAAATGTCAGACAGAAACCAAACCTGCCAACCTGGAAGAGCAACCCCTCACTCCGATGTTCAGCCAGGTCTTACTACTCGGCAAACGACCTTTTCAGGGCACGTCAATGTGCCCCTGTCAGGGCACGCCATCAACAAGTTCCAAAGGCTAGCAGTCTTGCAGCTGAACATCGAAGGTCTCACTGCAAGCAAGATGAATGTATTAGGTTGTCCAGAAAATAATGGCCATTTCAGGAAGACTGTTTTGAAATTGAATTTTATGAGCCATGAGCCACCCAAACATTTTTCAAAGCCAAAGTTTCACCAGCAGAAGATTATGGTGACTGTTTGGTGGTGTGCGATTGGTGTTATTCATTACAGCTTTCTGGATGCTAATCAGAGCATCACGGCAGAGGTTTACTGCAATCAACTCGAAGAAATGCATCATCATTTACAAAAAATGAGGCCTGCATTAGTGAATAGGCGTGGTCCAATCCTGCTCCACGATAATGCGCGGCCTCATGTTGCGAGAATGACACTGCAGAAACTCACAGACTTGGGATACGAAACTTTACCACATCCTCCTTATTCTCCAGATCTTTCACTCACGGACTACCATCTTTTCAAGCATTTAGCCGCTTTTTTAAGCAACAAAACTTTCAGATCTAATGCAGAGGTTGAATCTTTTTTCAAAGATTTCTTAGCATCTAAGCCAAAGGATTTTTATCAACGAGGCATAAATGATCTTGTTGATAGATGGCAAAGATGCATGGCTGTTCAAGGATCATACTTTGACTAATTTCAATGTCTAGTGTCACCTATTTGATTAATAAATTCTTTTTCTCTAAAATTGGCCATTATTTTCCGGACAACCTAATACTTTATCATCTCGCCGTGCAGTATGAGGCTCTTGTCATTCTTCTTCAGGAGACCCACTGCACTTGTGCAGATACGCAACAATACCATGCTTTGCACTAGCTGGGTCTTCTTTAAGCAGGAAGCATGGCATTACCACGTTTGTCCATGACTGGCTAAAATGGACCCTTGTTGATAAGTCTCCAGCTACATTGGAGACTGAGTGGTTGTGCGTGGATGATGATGGTTATAGAATCAGTGCTACAAATCTCCACCTACATGAGTGCAAGCGTCGGATCTCCCAGTGTTCCCTCACCTGGTTCTCTATGCTGGCAATTTTAATTGTCCACATCTCAACTGCAGTTATAGAGCCAGCAGTGCCAATGGAGAGTGCCTTGTTGCTTGGGCAAGCCTCAACAGCCTTGTCCTTCTCCACAACCCCAAGCACGTGGCCACCTTTCATTCTGGCCACTGGAACACTTGCATGAAACCTGATCTGACATTTATTTGTGTATGTCCAGACAGCCGTGTACCTGACAGATGAATCTTACAGAAGTTTCCTAGGTCACAACATCAACCCTCGCTTATTGCTCTGCCTGTTAAGCGATGGAACTTCCACAAGGCCAACCGGAGCCACTACAATACATTGACCAACAAACTTGCCAAGAGTTTGTTGCCACCAGATTCACTGGATGTGGATCTGGCCTACCAGAACAGCAGCCAAAAATTCTATCCCACATGGTCGTCAAAATAATCACATATCATGTTGGGATGCTGAGTGTGAGAACCTCTACCATGCATTTCTGCAGTCGCCTGAAGAAAGTGACTCTAACAGGGTTACCCCTGCCCTGCTTCTCAGGCTCAACAAGAAACGCAAACATTAATGGTCGGAGGCAGTTCAGACTATCAACTTTTTGCGCTCTAGCCGAAAAGCATGGAGTATACTGAACAACCTAACTAGTAGATCATGGCACTTTCCTCATCACCGTGTTGTCTCAGCCAATGCTGTTGTGTTGCAGCTGATCAGAAATGCCAGATATGAGGGCATTGACTGTGAGCCATCTTGATTTAACTCGCAAGAGATGTCAGATCTTCGGAGGGTCACTTCAACAAGTCCAGTGAACATCTCTTAAAGTTTTACCTCTCAGGAGTTTGCTGCTACCCTCAAACATCTGAAACTAGGAAAAGCTCCAGGCCCAGATTCTATTTGCCGAAGCTAATAATCCATGCTGGAGCTGCATTGAAGTCCTGGTTGTGTGGCTTCCTTTCTTCCTGCCTGCGCCACCTCAAATTCCAAAAGTCTGGAGAAGAGCACTGGTAGTAGCAATCCCTAAACCCAAGAAGCCTGCAGAAAACCTGAAAAGCTATGATCCCATCTCCTTGCTTTGCATTCCCCACAAGATCCTTGAGAGGGTCATACACACCCGTGTTGAGCTAATTGTTGACCCACTTCTCCCTAGGGCGCAGACTGGGTTCTGATGGGGAAGGTCAACCATGGATCAAGCTGTTTTGCTTGCCGAAAACATTGGGGATTCGTTTGAGACCAAAAAAAGGGCTGGTGCCGTGTTTGTCGATCTGACAGCTGCTTGCAACACTGTCTGGCACCGTGGTCTCACCTGCAAGTTGCTTATGCTTCTACTGAATAAGCACATGGTCCGGATGATCATAGAACTTGTCTGAAATAGAAGCTTAACGCTCACTATTGGTGACAGCAAGCAAAGCAGGTTAAAACGTTCGCAAAACGGCCTCCCACAGGGATTGGTCTTGGCCCCCTTCTTTTTCAACAGCTACACATACGATTTGCCTTCCATGACTTTTCAGAAGTATCCATATGCTGACGACTTAGCAATGATGTATGCTTCTGGCGATTGGAAGGCTGTGGAGGACATTCTAAGCCAAGACATGACTACACTTTCAGCTTATCTCCACACTTGAAGGCTGAAGCTCAGCAATACGAAAACAGTGATGGCAGCCTATCATCTTAACAACAGAGAGGCCAAACATGAGCTTAATGTTTACAACAATGGCAACTTATTGCTACCCTGTCCAGTCCCAACATATGTTTAGGGTAAAGCTGGATAGGTCGCTTACTTTTTGTCACCACCTCGAGACTTTGTGCAAGAAACTCTCCACATGAGTTGCGCTGTTGATGCGACTTGTGGGTTCCAGATGGGGTGCAGGTGCCAAGACATTGTGCATCTCTGCTCTTTCCTTGGTCTACTTCGCAGCTAAGTACTGCACACCAGTTTGGTGTCGCAATATGCATACTCACCTCGTTGACAGCGTTTTCAATGATGCTTTGCTCATTGTCACTGGATGCTTGTGTTCCACACCAAAAGAGGACTTGCCTGTGCTCGCAGGCATCCAGCCAACTATGCTCTGCCAATTAGGAGCGACACTCTCCTTGGCAAATCATGCTATCCATGATCCCGACCATGTACTGCATGGACAGTTGGTCGGGCAGCAGGATGAGACCAGGGGAGACATCGATCAAGACGCCCATTTATACCGGCTGCGTGGAAACTATTAGGTAGTTTGTCGGAACTGAACATCCACATGAAGCAGTGGACAAAACATAAATAGAACACAGACTACTTGGAGAGTACTTCAAGGGTCTGTGCTTTCATTTCCCGGGTCAGTTCAAGGCCACTTGGAATGAGTCTACCCAGAACATCTTGGGTAAAGCTCAATCGCCTGTGGACTGGTTTAGGACGTTTTTACTTGTCCATGTGCAAATGAGGTCTCGCTCCATCACCGAATTGCAAATGTGGTGCCACTGAGCAAACTGCAGATCACGTCATATCTTTTTGTCTTATACAGTACATCATGTACCAACAGGAACATGAGGTCTGCAGGTTTTGGATGATGCAACTCGATGTTGGCTAAACACCACCACTGCTGGCATCTAATCTGAGCAGCGCAGCAGCCTGGTGTGGTAAAAGGATAGACCCTCGGCCCTGGCCTTGATTTGTGCTGGCCTGGATTGAGTTTGGGAGCCTGACCAAACAACGACGATTCGGCTTACCACTTTTTTGGGATTGGTAGAAAGTGACACTACCAGCGATAAAATTCAGTTTTTTTGAGTGAAAACAAATGCTGTATGTACATATTACATACTATCGATATAGCCCTGAAATAATTCTTAATTTTGTGAAAAAAGTTTGAAAATCAGTTGAGAAATGAGGTCACAAATCAGTTTTTGAGTAAACTGATTTTGTAAAAGTTTTGCAATTTAAAAAAAAATCATATTATAGCCTCTGGTAGCAAAAGACCACGTTAGTTGTACCAGATGACATTATGATATCATAGAGGAAATTTTAAGGATGCGAGAGAAAAAGAGAGGAAGTATGGTTAGAAGACTTCAAGTGCTTAAATAAAGAAGTGTTTGTTGCATTGTCAAATGAGCTTTAAATGTTGTAGAGTTGCTTTTATCAGGAGCAATATGTTTTGAAAATGCGTTTAATCGCTTTTCTACAACCAGTGTTTTGAAAAAATAGAGATGACAAGTTGCATAATCAAGCGTCGATTGTGACGTCGTCTTAGACAGCAATACGATGAACTTTGTTGTAAAGCGTTAGGTTGGGCGCTAGCTTTCATTTGAACGCAAAATGATTTTGCTCTGTCAAGAAATGTAAATTTTCAAAAAAATTATCTTTGATTATGACGTCATTAGGACGTCACAAATACCCTTATGACACCCACCCTGGGGTGGTGATCAATTGTGCCAAATTTGTGTTTCTACATCCAGTAGTTTCAGAGAAGTTAAAGTGTACTTATGAAAGTACAGACAGAATCGCTCTATATATTTGACGTGAATACTGTTTTTGATGCCACTGCTTGGTCTGGATTTGTGGTAGAATTGAGCCAGCAGTACAGATAATCCTAAAGCAAATCTAAAGAAAATGACCTTCTGGAAAAAACTCTGAAGTTTTTCTATAATCATGTCATAGAGAAAACTAACCATTCTCTTTTCAGAGTCGTTTTTGAGAAAATGAATGATTTAAAGATAGATGTTAACCAGATTTTACTAAAAGTAAACTCTGATAATAATGGAATTAGATATTGTGTGTATCGGACGGCTTTCAAACTGTGTCAACTCCAAGAAGTCTTCCATCTGACTGAGATTCCCAGTTCATCAGTAAAAAATGCCATCCGGGGTCTCATGCAAAATGAAGAATGTTTGCAAGGCGATGAAACGCTGACATTGAAAAGTTTAAATTTGTTGATCCACAATCTATTAACTACAATATTGCAGGTTCCTGAGGAATTGGAAACAAAGTTATTGAGCAAACGCTTAGCTCTGCTGCTGTTTTCTATGTTCAAAAACCGCCAAGATAACAAGGTTGCCTTGATTACAATTGTCATGTTTTTCATCACAATGGGCAGCGACGATTTGCAAGTAAAATATCGTCGACTTTTTGAACTGTACTCAGGTTCATTGGGAATGCTGACAAGGAGTCGCGTAGGATTGCTATTGGCCCATCTGCTTCGAATCGCTGATGTAGTTGGAGAAGGTGCTAACTTTGGAAAAATAAATTGCAGTGTGTTGAGTTGTTTTGAAGGAGTGATTGGCAATATGATATCTGTGGAGCACTTTTTGCAGTGGACATTTCGTGAACCGCAATCTATTGTATGGCTCCCGACCATGCATCGATTAAATGCTTCACGATCATCTGTCCACGATGTTGAATGTTCCAGTTGCAAGCTACGTCCCATTGTTGGACTTAGGTTTCAGTGTTTGAAGTGTCTTGATTATAATTCGTGCCAAATTTGCTTCCTCAATCAGCAGGATATTTCTCGCTCCCATAAACTCAATCATCCCAGACAGGAATACTGTGTGCCAGCAGGAGGAAAAGAAAAACTGAATGCTTTTGCTCGTACCATTAGAAATATTGTTACAAAGCGATACAAACATAAATCACCAGCACCAAGCTACCTGCCAGTAGGAGACGGTGACGACGGTGCAGTGGATACTCAATTTCAGTCTTTGTTTAACCAGAAGCTTTTCGGTGGCAATGACTCAAATGCAGATTTTGGAGATTTAAGTCATCTTGCTGAAGAAGAGCGAAAAGATCTTGAAAGGCTGACCAAGAAATTGAAGAAAGAACGAAAGAAAGTGACGGGTACTGTTCATATGTTGGAAACATCAAGAAATGAAACGAATGGTTTTGACCATGACTCAGCACTCCTACAAAGCAAATTAGATACGATGGCTCTGCATAATCACAGTCTGCAAGCAGAACTTGACAATCTTAAATGTGTGGTGTTTGCTGAGAACTTTACACAAGGAAGTGCCCAAAGGGTTGTTGTGGAGGAGAGTTCACTTGAAAACGATTTGCTTGAGCAGCCTTTTCCTGGTTCAGTTACGTCCGAAGTCAAACATAACAATCAACAAGGCAGAGTTGAAAGTGACTGTTTCAGTGTTGATTCTGATTCATCATCTATGCTTGAAAACCAACTCCGAAAAATACTAACAGATCTCACCACAAATTTATCAAAAAGCATTTCAACCTCGACAGGATCTTCGTTTAAAGATATTTGTAATTCTTCCAAGGAGCTGAACGACGCCATTGACATTCTGATCGAGCATGCGTTAAAAATTTGAACCTTTTTCTCACCATTAAATTGTAAAATAGTTTCTACTTGCACATCCTGCAAGTGCACACTGGAATATTTTATACTCTTTGATATAGTATAAAATATTCCAGTGTGCAACTTGTATTTTTATTAGTAAGTGGATATAGGAAAACAACTTGTTTTTTGATGTTGGATCGCTGCTTAACTGACTGATATATCCCGCTTATTATCTAGTAGAGTAGAGTATAATGTAATTTGATATATTTTATGATTACGTTGTGCGAGTATCAAGGTTGTAGTGGGCTTTTGATGAATAATTAATGAACTCAAGGTATTTTTAATTCTTTGGTAATATTAGAAGTGTCTCGCATGTGATTGACGTTAATTTTTACATGACGATGACGCTGATACCTGTAAAAGAAAAGCTACTGTGCATTCTGCCGCTGCAGGCTTGATGTTACTTTAAGCACCTGTGATGATTCATAATTTCATTGTGCTTATCTTTGTCGCGGTTGTTATGTTTCCATCGAACTAATAAGCGTCACAAAGCATCAAATAAATTGCAGCATATTTTTGTAGATGGTGTTCAGAATGCTTTCGAAAATTTTGTGAAACAAAATGTAGGAGTATTTAAATTGTCAAAAATATTCTCGACATACATGTTCGAAACAAAAGATCATCTTTGTTTTAGAAAAAATGGTCCCTTTTATTTCCTGACAAAAACTGCGAAATGACGTCACAAACGATGTCGCTAGGTGCTTCTGGAAGCATTCTGTTGACCTTTTAATGGCGCTGGTTGCATCAGCCATTATGTTCGTGATGCTATCAATCAAACTCATGCAACCGCTTGCTTGCTGCTCAGTTCGGACGTAGAGATCACATCTGTGCGGATGAGATTATTGTAAAAACTAGGCAAGTGTGGCGGGCGACGTTGCTGTGGAAGTTATTCTGGTGATTGATTCCTCATGATCAGCATAGGTGCTAGATTATTTATTAACTGTGATATTTTTTGCAGTGATGTTGTAAATGTTAAATTAGTGTTGATGTTGTGATGGACAAACTTCGATGATGAGTGAGAAAGGGTGAGTTTTGTTTTGACAAAGCGAGTTCAAATCTTCGCTAGGTCTAGCTTTTATTGTACCTTTTTAGGCTTGTATCTTTCCACTGTTGTTAGTTTTCCAGCAGTTACTAACATCACCATACTCTGTTTTTTTCCGAGAATGTTTGAGTAATTAGATGAAGTTTAATCATATTTTTCGGAGGTCACTTGTCATCATTTCTATTGGCTTGTAGTGCAGCCACTGTTGCAGTGTTTCGTGCTCCTAGTTTTTTTTATTCAATCACGTTCTGTCGTTTATCAATGTTTTTGCTTTAGTGACGAAAAAAATGAGCCAGAAGATGGTCTGTCATCTTGGTGGGGATCATTCTACGACTCAGCAAAACAAAAAGTGAGTTTCTCTGCTGGTCAGGTCGTAACACTGAGAGCGAGAGGCCTTGTGTTTCATGCTCGAGCCGCTTCATTGTTTTATCTTCGACAAAAAAACTTTTCAGTACTTCTCCTGCTTCCTTGGCCAGCAGTGATAGAAATGCACTGCCCCAGCTATCCTGATGTTCCTGAAGCATGTCTGAACACAAAATTTATGTGCAGCTGTAAAGGCGTTCTCAATGGAAGGATGAAACTCGCATAGCTCTTAGACAGTAAACATTAGATGATGTGGTGACCTGTTTTCTTTCAGCTTTCCGAAACAAACGAGTTCCTTGTCCGTGATATCAAAGAATTCACTGACACCGTCAAAAACGATACCT
Organism: Trididemnum clinides; assembly: GCA_963675345.1. Lineage (NCBI taxonomy): Eukaryota > Metazoa > Chordata > Ascidiacea > Aplousobranchia > Didemnidae > Trididemnum > Trididemnum clinides. Next base: position 28,387,459 of record OY776306.1, read on the forward strand.
CGAAGATGGTGGCCAACACTGCAGCATCAATGAAGGAGCAGCTTAACATCAAGGTGGGTAAAGCTTTGATTATTGGTCGTCCAACTGATTGCGGTTGGGATCGTGCTTTCAGTGAACCTTGGTAAATTTTGCCTAGCGTAGGTGCTCATTGCGCTATTGGAAGAGAAACACGAATTGAAAACGATTGAGACGTCATACTCCCAATAACCATCGAACGAGAGAAAAGGTTTAACCGGCACGATGGTTTAGTGGTTAGAGCGTCCGCTTCGCAGTTGGTAGACCTGGGGTTCATTCCCTTAGTCGAGTCATACCAAAAGACTTTAAAAAATGATATTCACAGCTTTCCTGCTTGGCGCTCAGCATAAAAAAGAGATAGTGTGGAGAACAAGCCGGCAAGCTTGCTTGTTGTGTCCTTGGGCAAGGCACTTAACAGGACGCCTCCGCCTTTATGTGGCAGACAGATGGCCTACCTCTACTTCAATAGGTTACAGGTGTGAAGTTGCTAACCCAGCATGTCATAAAAGACGACTCTTGGGTACCCACCAGTGGCTGTCCGCCTTGGTGGTGGGGCCACCAGTCACGACAGGTGCGAAATGGGCTGTCATCTTTCCCCTAGCCTAATTTCAATTAGGTTGACGGCATGAACGTAAACTGCTGTTTGTGCCTTACCTTCATCCCGAGGAAGAGGAAGGGTAATCACGACAACAACAACACAACAAGGTAACACTGCACAACAAAAAATTTATTTTCTCTGTATCTGGAAATTTTTTAGTTGTTTTTGGGTAACTTTTGGCCACTAATCTGGAATATGTTCGTTTTTTTTTCTATCACGTCAGATTTTTAAGGTACTTCCATTCTTAAGTTCACACTTATAGATGAATACATGCATTTTGGCTATCACTTAAATATGTACAAACGCACTGCGCAATCAGATTCTACTGCATCTTTGTTCATAACTGAGAGTAAACACTGCTTAGCAATTGCTATATTGTATTGGTATATGTTTTTGGCTTCTTGTTTGCGCTTGTCTCAGCTGTCACTTTCTTTCTGAAGGTACTAGCAATCAGCTGCTCATCATCCTATTGTTCAACTTTTCCCAGCGGCCCGCTTCAATAACCAAAATTTCTTGGTGAAATCTTTAACTATGCTTGTTTCTCACATCTCTCAAAATGTCAGGAAAAAATTCAAAGGCATAAAAAACACAGGTGCTTTGTGAAGCCCAACGGTATGTGGAGCAGTAAAAAAATTACTTTCAAATTTCCGAAATGCTTCCAAGAATACTCGAAGTATTTAATTGCTTTTAAAAGAGTTTTTATACGTTCATAACTCTCTTTTATTGGAACAGCATACGCCAGTGGCATAGAAGGCTTTATCTTGTTGTTGTAAAAAACGATCTAAGACTTGGTTTTATAGCATTCATGAAAAGACTTCACCCATCAGAGGCATGTTGGTATTCTACTGATAATGTGTTGTAAGTATTTATCCAACCAAGAATCGTAAACAGAAGTTTATTCAACATAGCTAAGCTTAGTCTTGAGTAGCGAAAAATGGCAAGAGTGCATTTGGTCAGTGACAGAAAAGAGTGACCTTTGTACGTTTTCAAGTACATTTCATTGGGTTAACCGTGTATTTAAAAATTCCTCATTCTCTTTAGGCAAACCTAAATCTGTCGCTGGATCATTTGACATATCTTGGTTAAACAAATTGGATACATTACGAACTCAGATGCTTTAGTTGAACTTTGAGATTCAGAAAACGAGACTTCTTCTTTTAAAACATATGTTGGAAGAAGTGAAGGAATGGGAATGTTATTGCTGCGTGAAACGGGCTCTATAGCAGATTTACAATCGGGTTGCCAGTACTGAATTCTTGATTTGTTCTTTTTTAAAAAACCCTTGGTATTTGTTAGGCCAGGGGTGGGAAAACTTTTGTAAGTCGAAGGCCGCTTTTCAAATCACACGCAATCCGTTAGGCCGCAACTTGAAACAGCAGTACACATAGACAAACTTGTCATGCATTAAAAATAATAAACAACTTAAAAATACACAAAAGCAATTTTACAGCATTTAGTAACTACAGTGAGGCTGTTTGTCACAAGCTAATGATACGATCTTTGGTTCCAACATCGTTGATTTTAGGATTAGTTGGTCTTCCAAGTGAATATCTGTTATCTGAGATCTCAAGCGATTTTTGATTTGTGTTATGCATGAGAATGCTGATTCACGGCGGTAGGTTGTACCAAAGCATGATAACATTTGTCGAGCGTGCTGACGCAGGCATGGATATTCTACAGCTCCATATTTCAATCGGATCCTTCTTGGCGTTGAATAAAGATTTCAGAATGCTATCTTCCGATAGCTCTATTAACTCCGTTTAGAAACGATCAGACACTTGGTTAACATCCACCTGGTGTGGTTGATATGCCAGTTGCAAGCTGAGATTGTGCTTTTCAAAATCTTTAAATTTGTCATTGTACTTTTCAATCAACGAGTCTAGGACCAATGTATATTCCTTCACGTTGCACGATCTGCCTGCTATTTTTGCCAGTTGAGGAAAGTGCTCAGCTGAAATTTGCAGTGGACTGAGGACAGATTTTAATAAAATCAGTTTCTTTCGAAATGCCTGGATTTTTTGCCACATGTCATATATAAATTTCGTTTCACCTTACAGAGAAACATTGAGCTGATTTTACTTCGACATTACATCATACAAAAAAGCAGCATTTTCTGCAAAAGTTTTGTTCTGACAATTTGCAAGATATATTTTCGTCTTCGAAAAAACTGACACTTTGTTTTTACGAAGATAAAACTTTTTCAAGCACTTGTCCCTGTGACAACCAGCGCGCTTTTGAATGGTACGGTAAATCTACACTGAATGTCTCATCATGCTGAAGCATTTGACGAAATTGCCGATGCCTCATTGCATTCGGTCGGATGTAATTCACGATACCTATCACTCCATTCAAGGTATCACTCAGCAAAGCAGATTTGGCACACAAGTTTTGCTGATGCAACATACTATGAAAGGACATCAACGTGTCTGGATTTGGCAGTTTTCTTCGTGATAGTGCCGCAAATCCTTCATGCTTTCCTATCATAGAAGGTGCACCATCTGTGCACACACTTACTAAATTACTTAAATTTGGGTTTATTTTACAGAATTTTTCTTTGAACAAATTTAAAACGTCGATTCCTCGTACTCTCTCTTTAGGAGTACCCAAACCAGCAGCTCCTCATAGGATTGAAAATCGGAAGTTATAAGACGAATGAAAAATAGCACTTGTGTCAAATCATTTATGTCAGTCGCTTCATCCAAAGCAATCGAATATCACACATCTTCGTTTTGGCATAATGCGTAAAGTTGCTCAGATACACCGAGCGCTAATTCATGTTGCCGATCAGTTATGGTCCGACTAGAGAGCGGCAATTTTTTTGTATTTGTAAACTTTGTCGGAATCTAAACACGATACCGCTTCAATTATGCAATCTTATATGAGTTTAGCATCACTATATGGCTTGCCTTTCCTGCCGAGAATGTACGCTATTCTGTAAGTTGCTTCAGTAATGTTTGTCCCTTGCCTTGATACTGATTGAAACACTTGCCGCTGTTGTTGATTATGAAGCTTGATCTTGTTTAGTGCCTCCTTACGGGCCTCACTTTCCAATGCAACATATTTATGATTTTTGTGAGTTGTGTAATGCTGATTAGCATTGTACTTTTTCACAGTTGTAATCATGGAGTTGCAAAGTAAGCACGTCATTTTATCTTTTACAGAAACTACGTAAAACTGCAACTCCCATTCCTCATTCAATACTCTTTCTTCTTCCTGCAGTGTTCTTTTTCTAATATTAGGCTTTGACATGGTCTTTTTACAGAAAATATGAATAGTATTGTTACTCAAATATATCGACTACTATTCTTAGTTTTCTTACATCAAGCTGCAAAAAAAACTTGCAGGTTTGTGAACCATCTTACAGTCAGTAAATTCTAACGTTAAGAAAACGCAAGAAGTAGCTTGTACTTCGACGCACAAGTGCAGCACATTGCTGTATTGCTAAAACTAAACTATTTCTACCATGCACAAGTGTGTCATCTTGCTGAATTGCTTTATCACGTCCGAATATTGCCGGGAAAAGTTCGCTGAACGTTAAAGTGAGTAACATTGCAGACACCTCATGGCAGATTCAAGTAGAAGGTAAACACCGTCGGGCTGATTGCGCTATAATTAAAGAAACAAAGCCATTGTTACGTTATCTCGATTTTGATTATTAAGATATAAACAGTGTTACCTACCACACTCATGGGATGCTGATGAAAATGTTCCAGAAGAGTGTTTAATATTACTTCACACAGTGATTTCAAGATTTTGATTTTCAGGAACAGGTTTTATATGAAACTTGTAAGAAGAACTCTGTGTTGTTTCAACTGGACTTATTTGAGAATACGATTTATACACACGAGCAAAACATAGTTTAAAAATTATGGTAAAGTGAGCAAATAGTTAGCAGGCCGCACAAACTCTTCAAAAAGGCTGCACTTTTCCCATCCCTGTGTTAGGCGATAGTAACAGTCAGCAAAGTAATCAGCTTGTTATCGTTACGCCATCAGAACACCAAATGGCAGTTTCTTCTTTTTCCAAGCAAGTCACCAAAGTAATTGTGTGTTGGAAGCATTACAGCTTATGTGTGGGACCCAGTCTTTGTCTTGATCTCCGACTTTTCCCCCTAAGCAACACTTACAAGCAAGTTTTATTTTTGGTGGGAGTTTTCTGCGGTACACAAGTGGAGTGTATTTTTTATAGTTATAACAAAAAATGTGTGGATCATTTTTGAATCTTCTGCGGCTTGACGTATGAGGTGTATCTGAAAAGTAACGAGACTGGTGTTATGAAAACTTTATTTAAAAATATTGAAATATACCAAAGTCAAATTTCTTCAAAGTAATCCCCTTCCACTTTAAAACATTTGTGCATTTGCCTTTTCCAACATTTAATGCACTTTTGGAAGGCGTTTTCTGGAATCTTTTTGAGCTCCGTCGTCGCGGCCATTTTGATGGAATCGATGTCAAAAAAATGGGTTGATTTCAGAACAGATTTGATCATGGGGAAGAGGAAAAAGTCACAAGGGGCCAGATCGGGGGAATATGGGGGTGTTGCAATGTTGCTTTCTGCGAGAAACTGTCGAATACTCAGGGCTGTTTGAGCAGGAGCGTTATCGTGATGAAGCGTCCATGTGTGGACTTCCCAAAGGCTCCGCCTCTTGTCACTCACTGATCTCACGAGGCGCCGAGGAATGTCTTTATAGACGGTTTGGTTCACTGTTTGGCCTTGGGGTAGGAATTCAAAATAAACGATGCCTTCGATATCAAAGAACACATTGAGCATAACTTTTACTTTCGATTTTGACTTTTTTGCTTTCATTGGCCTTTGGGATCCATAACTTTTTCATTCACAACTCTGTCTTTTCATTTCTGGATGGTATTTGAATCCATGTTTCATCTCCAATTATGACAATGTTGAGCATATTCCCCCGATCTGGCCCCCTGTGACTTTTCCTCATCCCCCTGATCAAATCTGTTCTGAAATCAACCCATTTTTTTGACATCGATTCCATCAAAATGGCCGCGACGACGAAGCTCAAAAAGATACCGTAAAACGCCTTCCAAAAGTGCATTGAATCTTGGAAAAGGCGAATGCGCAAATGTTGTAAAGTGGAAGGGGATTCTTTGAAGGAATTTGACTTTGGTATATTTCAATATTTTTAAATAAATTTTTTATAGCACCAGTCTCGTTACTTTTCGGATTCACCTCGTATGCTTTCTGTAATGGTAGCTGGTACAATAGAATGAAAGTTGCCAAATATAAACTGTAAACCTATCTCCTGTAATACATCATTCAAAAAAAGTAATTACGGCTGTTTTTAAAATTGTAGATTCGACTTAGCCTTTTCAAAAAAGCAGTAAATATAAACCAACATATAACAAAATGACCTGCCTCTGTTTATGTTAGTGATAATGTTCACGTGGTTTGGTTACTAAAACGATATCTGACACAAAACGTGCAAGGTTACTTTTTAATAGCTTGCTGCAAAAACAGAGCAATCTATGTCAGAGCTCTCATTGTTTTTGCAATACCTCCTATACAAACATCAGACACTGTATAGTTTTCTCCCCTCCAGAATGTAGGCGATATCAAAAAATGCTTAACACTGCACACCAGAAAGTCCAGATTTTGCGTTGGTCCCAATCTCAGTACCTTGCTGTTGGTTACAGTACCTTGCTGTTGGTTACTTCACCGTAGTTACTACTTGTCGTTACAGTTTAAACCAAGCTATAAAAGTGCAACCAGGAGCAGAATTTCGTACCAATTAAATATTACCGTGTAAGCTTTCTAGCTATTTCTAAAAAAGAAAAAGCATCAAAATCGATATAAATATCACAAGCACGAAAGCAGAAAAATAGTTGAATTCCTAGTTTTCTCATTCTTAAGGAAGCCAATTGGCTTGTGGTTGAGATTCATTGTATGGGCTTAATATCTTTCTTTAGTTTGCTTTTTGATCTATATACTGGGAGATTTTTTGTTGAAATTCCTTTCTGTCGTTTTCTACCTATATTGAAGTGAAGCTTTTCTCACTTCACACAAACAAAGAAGTTTTATTTCACTTCAAAGCTTTACAGCAGCCGAAAGTTACATTGCACATATGCTAACGCTACAACTTTCTTGTTAATTTTTGCATTCAGAGATACAAAAGTAATTAAAAAAGCAGTATGAACTATACTACAGTACCAGTACGCAGTATCTCAAAGTCCAAACATGATGGAGAAAATATGACAATCGATTTGAAATCAGCGACCTCAAGTTGCCCTAAATCAACTCCATATGATACCAAAATTTTGTTGGACAGTGTAATTGATTTAGTAGATGTTGTTGTTGTTGTTGTTGTTTACCCGACCCCTTCCGAGGGATGGGGGCATGGCGGAAGACCATGGAGCCCCAGAAGCCGGGCAACTCCCCAGGGTCTGGACCAGAGGTCATAAAGAGACAGAGAGTCGCCAAAGAGTGAGCGGCGCAAAGAGTCCGTAGCTGGACAGTGCAGAATGAGATGAGAGATGTCCTGGGACGAGTGTCCACAGGCGCTGCAAGAAGGATTCTCGATTCTGCCAATCCTGGAGAGATAGGAACCTAAAAGAAGGCTGTGTCCATTGCAGCGAAGACGAGAGAGGACACAGCGAGCATGACGAGGGAGCACAAGTTCCTCAGTGGAAATTGAGGGAACCTGTGTGTCAAAATACTTTGAGGAGACAGTACGCCTCCAGTCCGAGATAAGACGAGAGTGGATACGAGAGATAAGAGGAGAGAGACTACAAGGGATTGCGGAGGGCGCAAGCAGCGCTCCCCGTCTGGCAAGCTCATCAGCTGTGTCGTTCCCCGGGAGAAACGAGTGTCCGGGGACCCATTGTAGCCTGATAGAACAGGAGGAGAAGAAGGACAGTTCCTGCCAGATCTGCCACAGAGTTTGAGATAACAGGAAAGGTGGAGGAGAGGACAGGGTGGCGAGGACAGAACGAGAGTCAGACAGGAGAAGAAGAGAAGAAAAATGGCAGACTTTATGGTGTTGCCGAGACCAGCAAAGAGCGTGCAGAATGGCGCAGGCTTCAGCGGAAAAACTGGAACAAACTGGGCCTGCCGAAAAGGAAAGAGTGGCCTCAGTGCCACAGAGAGAGCAGTTGGCAAGAACGCCGGAGCCGCCCTTGCCAAAAGGAAAAGGAACAGAGCCGTCAGTCCAGAGTACCAGATCATGAGGAGGAAGAGAGTCAAGGTGGGCGAGAGTCGCACCTTGGCGAGAGTGAGGGGGATCAGAGCGAGAGCATGGAGTGGAAAGGGTGGACTCCACCGTGAACGAGGGAAGATTCCAAGGAGGACAGGGAGGGCAAGCAACAAGAGCCTCCCTAGAACAAGTAGAAGAAAGCATGAGCGGGTGAGTGGACGCAAAAGCTCTCCAGGACGATCTGCAGAGTCTTGATTTCACTCCTAGTCTGGCCAAACTTGAGATGGGAAAGGAGGTTGGGAGACGAAGAGCCCGCTCATGAGAAAAAAGAGTGAAGTGAGTCAGAGTGACTCGTAGGGGAGGTAGAGAAGCCTCGGTGAGTAGTAGAGGGATAGGGGATGACGAGAGGCAGCCGGTGATGGCGCGACTGGCCGCTCGGTGAAGGCGTTCCAATTTGGTGATATTGGTAGCGCTTAGGAAAGGAAACCATCCGGGTGAAGCGTAAGTGAGAAGGGACCGAAGAAAAGATTTATACAGAACAGAGAGGGACTCCTTAGAGGGGCCCCAAGAGGAAGCAGAGATACAGCGTAAGGCCTTGAGACGTGGGAAAAATTTGGCCTTCAGCGAAGATACATGCCTAGAAAAGGAAAGAGTGCGGTCGAAGGTGACCGCAAGAAAAGTTGGAGTGGGATTAAAACGGAGGCGGGAGCCGAGTAGGAGGAGGTTGGGCTGGAGGTTAGCCTGGTGGGGATCCACTGAAAAGAAGGAGGCCTCACATTTGCTCGGATTGAGAGGAAGACACCAGTACTCAGACCAGCGCTCCAATCGAAACAGAGCTCCTTGTGTGGCCTCCACCGCAGTGGGGACCAAGGGGGAAGAGGACCAAATGGCCAGATCGTCAGCGTAAAGAGAGCAGCTGACGGAAGAAGGCAGAGAAGCCGGAAGATCATTGATGAAGAGGGAGAAAAGTACAGGGCCAAGAACGGATCCTTGCGGAACACCTCGACGGACTCGAAAGGAACGGCTTTTGTGATTTTGAAAAACCACAGAAGCGCGCCTGTCAGAAAGGAAAGATTGAGTCCAACGAGCAAAGCAAGGAGGGAGGCCAGCCGAAATAAGTTTGTGGAAAAGGGCGGGGTGCCAGACAGAGTCAAAAGCTTTAGAGAAATCGATAGTAGACAGGATCGTCCGAGAGCCCGGCCTGGGTTTGTTAAACCCATCCGAAATGGACTGAGAAAGGTACAGAATTTGATCAAGTGTAGACCGTCCAGGGCGGAAACCGGCCTGGCGGGGAGAGAGAATGGAATTAGATTCCAGAAAAAAGAGAAGACGGGATAGTATGATGCGTTCAAAAAGCTTTGATACGCAGGAGGTGAGAGAGATAGGCCGGAAGGAAGCAGGAGAGTCGAGAGGTTTTCCCATCTTATGTATGGGAATAATAGAAGATGTCTTCCAGATGGAAGGAAAGGAATGTGAAGACCAAGAAAGATTGAAGATGTGAAGAAGAAAATCCATGCCAGAGCGAGGAAGATGCTTTAGCATGGGATAGGCAACTTTGTCTGGGCCAGTGGCAGTGGATGAGGAGAGGTTGGAGGCAGCCGCAAGAAATTCAGCGGGAGAGAAGGGAGAGCAAAAGGACAAGTGAGACTCCACAGAGCACGTAGCTCGGCGGAGCTCAGTGAGGTAGTCTCTGGCTCTGCTGCGCAGGGCCTTTGGCTGAGACACGGAAAAGTGAGACCTCAGGTAAGCGGCATAGACCGAAGCCGATTCCCTGGGAGAGGAACAGTTAGGAAAGTTAGGAGAGGAAGAAGACGAGGAAGGAGAGCCAGCAATAGAGCGAAGAAGAGAGTGCACAGATTTAGGATTAGATTTAGGTGAAAGAGAAGTGCAGGTCGTCTGCCATGCCTCAGCCTTGGCCTTGGCAATGACCGACGAGGCACGTCGAGAGGCGGAGATGTAAGCCTGGCGATCTTCATCACTTCTGTGAGCAGTAGCGAAAGTCTTGCGTCTTTCACCAACCGCTTGTTCCACCTCAGCAGACCACCAGGCTTTAGGAGGGCGTTTGATGCGGCCGAAAGGAATGGAAGATTTGGCCGCATTCATTGCCAGAGAGGTAAAGAGAGCAGCTGCAGAGGAAAGAGAAAGAGACGAGTATTCCTCTGCAGTAGGACAGTGAGAGTCAAAGTAGGAGGCAAAGTCATCCCAGCGAGCTTTCTGAAAATTGAAGGAAGGGGGGCGCTCGTTGGGGTGAAAGACCGGAGAGAGAGGGATAGATAGAAGAATTGGTAGGTGGTCAGAACCCAGGTCCTGAAGCACCTCCCAGGAGCAAGAAAAAGCAAGAGTAGAAGGAGCAAAGGAGATGTCAGGAGAGGAGCGACTGCCGGAGGAGCGATGGAAAAGGGTGGGTGTGTCAGGGTCATTGAGGGGGAGGAGGTCTGAGGAGATGACCCAGTCGAATACTTCCTCCCCGTGGGGGTCGGAAGTACCTCTTGAGTCCCAAAGCGGATGATGGCAATTGAAGTCCCCCAGAATGAAGAGATTTCTGGAGGAGGGAAGAATTGAGGGAGAGAAGGAATCGGTTCTGCCATCCGTTGGGGAGGAGCGAATAGGGGGGGGCATACACATTAAGAAATGACACCGAGGAGGATTTGTTTAGAGAGATGTTGACCCCTACATAATCAGAGTAGGGATCGAGCGAAGAAAGAGAGGTGGTAGAAAGTTCAGAAAAGGATAGGCCCTGTCTGACGAAAATGACAACGCCGCCACTGGCATGCGAGGCATCAGAAGAGAGAATGCCAGACCGGGAGTGAGTACGATCAGAACGCAGAACAGAGAATCCAGGAATCCGGAAAGAGGAAGAGGAGTTAAGATTGGATTCCTGAATGCAGATAAGATCGACAGGATGGGATGAAAGAAAGTGAAGTAGTTCAGTGCTCCTGGCTCGAAGACCTCCAGCATTCCATTGAAGAACCCTGAGAGAGTCAGAGGGAGGAGAGGAGGCAGGAGGTGCAGAAGTATAGCCAGGAGCAAGGGACGGTGGTGGAAGGGTAGGGGAAGGAGATATAAGATGGGCAGATGGGGAATAAGAAGTTTGAAGACGAGGGTGGGGCAAGAGTGCAGCATTAGCAGAGGGGGGGCCAGATTCCACAGTGGAGGTATACGTGCCGGAGGAGTCCGAGGAGGGGGGAGTCACAGTGTTACGGCAGGGGGGGCAGCTCCAAGAGTGAGAGCTGCCAAGAGCTCTGAAGTTAGATAAAGAAAGTTGTGAGCACCTTAGATGGACCCATTTGGAGCAAGCGCAGCATTGCACCGACTTGCCCCGCCAGGTCACATTTCCAGCGCACACAGAGCAAGGAAAGATGGGGCCAGGGTTAGGATGAACGTTACCGCTCATCAGGAGAAGAAGAAGAATGAGGAGACGAAGGAGGGCAAGAGTAGGGCAGGAGAGAAGAAAAAGTAAGAACAGGCGACCGATTTTAAAGATGCTGTGTGCTGCCCTTCTGCGGTCGTTCAGGGAGCAGCATAGCGAAAAAATGAATGGGGAGTGCCCGGGGTAACTGGGACCCTCGGGAAGGCCAACAGCCATTTCGACCCAACCCAAACGGGGCCGGGGACCGCACCACCACGTTGAGGCGGTTAGTGATTTGGTCAATAAGTAATTTGGTCAAGGCTTGAAACTGGACAAGCCGAGTTGGCGCATGCAGTTGGTGATCAGGGGGTTTGCGTGAGCTAGTGCAACTTTCCGTTGGCAATTCACTGCTTGAAGCGGAGTTCTATTTTAGGTGAACTTGGATGAGGCTTCGAACGCCACAAAAGTTGTTACCAACTCCATTACCGGCTTTCTAGGCAAAGTGGTACAGCATGTGGCGCCTATCCCTCCTGATGACGAAGGTACTGCTGTGTTCATTAGTTACGTCTAAGAAGAAAAAATCTTCGATGATATATCACACAGAACTATTGTTCAGACCTGCTTTCGAGTTACCATATTGCTGATGCTGGCACTATGTATTTTTATCTGCCACGTGGAACTGGCACAAAATGCTTTTCTCAGGACATTCACCGGTCTTTGTCACATCTTTGCATGGTAGTGTGATGCAATAATCGAACTGTTTTTGCAGAAGATGCTGAATCGACCATGTACTTAGGCACATCATCGGGAGTAAAAGTGATGACCCCTGCTGAGGTATTTATCATCCCTTACCTCATCACGTCACATCGCGTGACTTATGATATTTGTTGCAGGCGCGGCTATTCACATTACAGACATCGCCGGCGACCTACTGCAACGAACCCGACAGTGAGTGGCATTGTGACGTCACACCATCGATGACACAAGTTGTGGCTGCAATTCTGTATTAGCGATTAAGTGGTTAAAAGCATGCTTAAAAGTGGTTTGTTTGCTTGCATGCAAAAATGGCCGTACTACCTCCCTCTAGTGGCGGTCAACCTCTAATTTTCAAAAATTTACCATAACTTTTGAAATATATACGACGGAGAAAGATCAAAGTAACATCAAAAGTTGCAGAATACTCAAGTTTATATCGCCTCTAAGAGGACTTATCTTCGTATTTGCACCGAAAACAAGTATTTCTAGGTTTTGCAAAATCCCTGTAATGCAGTCACGTGTAAATTTAAATAGGGTCAGGTAAAAACTTTGGATAGAAGTCATCGTAAAGTGTCTTGCCCAAGGGCACAACAAGCAAGCTTGTCGCCTTCGCCAAACTTATCTCTTTTGTGCTGAGCGCCAGAATGGAAGTTGTGAATGCCATTTTTTAAAGTCTTTTGGTATGACTCGACTTAGGAGATGAACTTCAGGTTTACCGACTGGTAACCAGGCGCTTTAACCACTACGCCATCGCACCGGTTGGCTAATCAGTGGCTGTTTTCTGCTTTCAAGGTTTGTCATTTCAGAAAAAGATTTGGTGCTCACATTATTTTCTGGCTGAGCAAAGTAAGCATTGTTCTCAGCAATCTTAATGATAATGTCTCAAACTTGAGTGTCAGAAAAGCTCTGAATTCTATGGTACAACTGGTATTAACTTTTTGGTTCGTGAGTTATCTTTTTTTACTTGATTTGAAACCATAATGGAAAGTACATTTGCATGCAAAATTGTATAATAGTTGCAACAGTGTTTAAAGGATGATCAGTAAACACATAAAGTTTTCTGCAAACAAGAGTCAACGAACGCGAATGAACGATTGGGCCGATTTCTAGTTGTGCTAAATCCACATCTACGTGCCTTTTCATGATTGCTGAACAAATTTTATAACCATAGTATTGATCTGAGCTTAATTCACCACCCGCATCTTCAGGCAACACTGGCAAATCAGGATCTGTAATGACTGAGAACTTTGCAACACTCTATTCAGATACACAACCTTTCAGGCTTTTACCAATTGGCCTGAAAAGGAATCCTGGGATAATGTTGTTTCATCTAAAGCTTAAAATACATAAGGCAAAGGAAGTTCGTTGCAATGCAAAAAGCAAGTAGACCATTGCAGAGATCTTTCAGAATATTCGTCTGAGCTTCTGAAACGCGTTTGTAAGCACCAGTGATGACAGTCGTTCCATGGCTGTCATTTACAACAAGACTATCATATAGCGGTGTGTTTTTAGTAGCATCAAATATTGCTTGAACTATAAACTTATCTTTTCCGTCTTGAGATGCAACACCGAGTTACATGTAAATATTAACTCCCCCGGTTTTCCCACCACAACGTAGTGCTCTATCATTGTGTTTCGATTTAATTTATCTTCTTTCTTTACCATCATTTGCGTTTCATCTTTTCCTCCATCTCTGCATATGCCATTCACATGCATAAGTAGAACGTCATTATCTCTTCCTACATCTTCTCAACATTTTGTTTTCTCCTTAGTTTGCAGCGATCTAGAATAAGGTTATCATCATGCTTTGTTAACAGGTCTTAGAATAGAGATCTTTGATGACAGCATTTGCCCCGGCGGCTCCTGCTCGCTGAGAATCGGTCACAAGTGGAAGCTAAGTTCGGCCGTTTACATCAATTTGATGCCCATTTACTTTCTCAGCTAAACGCAAGTCCTCTGACGAACAAAGTGAAGAAGCACTAGAAACAGAATTGCCGTCAAATAGCATGGAATCGTCAATATTTGTAGCTGGTCATTTTAATCGCAATCGTTTGCTTGCTGGTGGAGATTCGGGTGGCTTTGCTCTTTGGAATCGCAAATCACTGGTTGTCAGGTTTTCAATAACAACCGAGTATTTTACGTTCTTGCTAATCTTTTGGTTATACTAATAATTGTAGTCCTTGCTGCACATGCGAAGGAGACGCTCCTTTTCCGAGTGCTCCTGTTTCTTCGTTTATCGTCTTCACAGAAAATACCAAATAAGTTATCTATTTTTTTTACAAAGTTTACCTCATTTATTTTAAATGTAGCAACGTGTTTAGCTGTAGGGTACCTGCCCAACTCACTATAATCCTGAATGAGCTTATGAACTTCAGTCGCCACTTGTGCTGATTGTATATTAATTGCACCAAGTTCAAAGCTGAACTAGTTGTTCTGCTACTGTGCGAACAGCCTGTTTTGTTGTAGGCAAAAGACCAGGAAGAAAATGTTGTAAGCTCTTGCATTCATTCCCATTATGTAATACCTTCACAACCTTTGCAGCTTTACTTCTCGTTTTAATATACATTATTTTTCTCTTATATGTATTAATTATGCATTAGTCCAATCATGCAATTATTCATTTATGTAAAACAATTTGTTAATTTTCCTGAAAAACAGCAAGCATTGCCATGCATCTCAGCCCCTTTTTCGTTTTTTTTTGCAAATAACTATTTCTCTTGAAAATATGAAAACAAGTCTTAGAGGCGATATGAAGTTGAGTATTCTGCAACTTTTGATGTTACTTTGATCTTTCTCCGTCGTATATATTTCAAAAGTTATGGTAAATTTTTGAAAATTAGAGGTTGACCGACCACTAGAGGGAGGTAGTACGGCCATTTCTGCATGCAAGCAAACAAACCACTTTTAAGTACATTTCTACACCCATTGCCAAGATTTCTGAACCCAAACAAAGTAACGTAAGACAAAATTGATTTTTCATTCCACCCTACTAGCGATCTACACTCGCAGAACAGCGGCGGCGCTGAGCGATTAAGGACAATTGTTCAGACCTGCTTCGGAGTTACTTAATTCAAGCATTCCTCTTGAGCGGCTGCTATTACTTTCGATAAATCGGTACCGCTGGGGAAATCATCGTAAATTATCTTCCCCAGCTCGCAGTAACAAGGACGTTGGGAGGCTTGAACACGCGCCCATTCATTCATGGAAGCTATTGAACGAAGTTTCAAGCTGTTCTGCTGTTTTCGTTGAAATCGTCGTCAAACTTCTGTGCGTGACGTCAATGTTGAGATCGCGCGTTTCTTGTTTCAATATTTGTGACGTAATAATGTGTTGATGCAGACGCGGCCGAGTTCGATTCGTGGAGAGGAATGTTTCATCTGGAAGAGAAGAAGGAGGAGCTGTCCCTTCTCATGCTCGATTCGAAGGAAGTGCGTTTGGGGGTGGCTATGATTGGCAGCCATAACTGTTTATTACAATAACCAGCCTTCTTTAATAAGTTTACCTGTTTGAAGTGCAACTTCTTTTTGGTTAATTGCAACTTTGTTGGTTTGTTGCAAACCCCTGATTCGCTCCTGTCAGTAAAAATATTCTTTGGATTGTTGCAAAGCAAAGACTTCTGCTGCGAAGCCTAGGTATCGGACCACCTATCTGAGTAAGCCAAAAGCCTCAATATGTCGGGGTTAGCCAATGTTGGCTGAAAGTTGGTGACTTTCCAAGTGTGCATCACCTGAATATGAATTGGAATGAAGGCGCCCATGCTGTTCACCGGATGTGTGCTGCTGACGAAAACAAACTGTTCTCTGTAATGAAGCTCTCATTTTGTACAGCAGCCTCCACAGCTTTCATTGGGTTTGTTTGCACACTTGAATGATTGACGTTTTCAACGTTATTCATCACTGAACTACATTTTGTTCGTACTGGTTTTGAGCTGAGTCATGATGTTGGGGTGAATGACGGCTCATGAATCAAAGGAGTCTTGTGGAACCTATAGGAACAGCCATTTCGGCTAAAAGCAAATGGTTCGGTGACCACCCTCCCACATTGAGGCGACTGTTGATTAGTGCAGGACGACGCTTTCAGAGGTGATGAAGAGTGTCAGGCTTACATCTCAGCCCCTCGACATGTCTTTTCCGTCATTGCCAAAGCTAAGGCGTGGCACGGGATATGTTCTCTCTAAATCATTCTATCCTTCGCTCTGTTGCTGGTTCTGCTTCTTCGTTCTCCTAACTTTTCCAACTGTTCCTCTCCTGGGCAGCCAGCATCGGTTATGCCAGCCGCCTGAAATTTCACATTTCTGTTTTTCAGCTGAAGGTTCTGCGTACGAGACAGAGTCACCTGCCCCATGCTGAAGCACCTCCCTCGCTCTGGCATCGATCTTCATTACATCTTCAATCTTTTCTGGTCTTTGTATTCCTTTCATTCCATCTGTAGGTCTCCATTTCTTTATTACACTTCATAAGTTTCGAAAATCTTCTGCCGTGGCTGCTTCCTTCCAGCCTGTTTTTCTCTCCTACGGTCTCAAAGCGGTTTTAGCGCATCATTCTATTTGGTCTACTTTTCTTTCTAAGGTCCAACTTTATTCTCTGTCGCCTCCAGGCCAATTTCAGTCCTGGTAGGCCTACTTTTATTCAAATGCTTTATCGTTTTCTGTCCGTTTCTGATGGAATTCACTAACTCAAGTCAGAGTCTCTTCAATCCTTGCTTCTGTCGACTTATCCAAAGGTTTTGACTCTCAGGCATCTCGCTTTCTTTTCACGAACTGATTTCCGCTAACCTCCTTCATTGCTTTCTTCGATGGATTCTTATCTTTTCTTTCTGACTGGTGTGGACGCGTGGCTTATCGAAATCACAAAAGTCGTCTCCTTTTGAGTCTGTCGAAGTTTTTCGCAAAGATCCGTTCGTGCCCCTCATCTTTTCTCTCTTTTGATCAACGGTCTCCATAATCTCTACCTACTTCCGTCAGCTGCTCTCTTTATGCTGACGACCTTGCCGTCTCGTCCTTTTCCTCAGTACCAGCGGATGTGGAGATCACACAAGGAGCCCTGATTCCACTGAAACGTTGGTCTGAGCATTGGTGTCTTCCTCTCGATCCGAGCATGTGTGAGGCTTCTTTCTTTTTTGTTGATCCCCTGAAAGCCAATCTCCCCCACCTTTTTGCTTCAGTCCCATTTCTACTTTCCTCGGGGTTACCTTTGACCGCCCTCTTTTCTTTTCTGCACATGTATCTTCGCTAGAAGCCAGGGCTTTACACTGTATCTTTGCTTCCTCGTAGGGTCCCTCCAAGTAGTCTTTTGATCTTCTGTACAAAGCTTTTCTTCGGTCCTTTCTCTTGCGCTTACCCGGATGCTTTCCTATTTAAAGTGTTACCAAGTTGAAACGCCTTCTCGCCTTCCCCTATCTTTTCTTTCTGAGGTATTCCTTTCTTCCCTTGTGTCGTTTCGCTCTTTCATCTTGTGTGTGGCCTTTTTGTCTCCCAACCCTCTTTGCAATTTTAGCTCTAGCCAAAATTGGAGTGAGACCTAGACTCTCCCGGTCCTGGAGAGTCTTAGCATCTACTTACCCCTTTCTCCTTCCTTCAGAGAGCCTGTTGCTTGCCCTCCTTCTTGTAGCGCACTTCTTCAGCGTAGAGTTCACTTTTTCTACTTCACGCTCTCGCTCTGACCCTTACTCATCACGATTTTATGATGTGAACTGATGAGTCTGTTCGTTTTCTTTGTGGTAAAGAGCGTCCTTACCAACTGTTCACTCTGTGGCCCTAAGGCCACCCTTTCCTAGTCGGCAGGCTCAGTTTGTTCAAGTTTTTTCCGCTGAAACCTGCACCATTCTGCAAGCTCTGCGCTGGTCTCAGCATCAACAATTCTGCCATTTTTCTTCTCTCGCTCTGTTCTCTCTTCCGTCTTTTCTTCTATGGTGGAAATTCAGTCAGAAGCGATCCTTTCTCTTTTCTCCTCTTTTATCAGGCTACAATGGTTTCTCTGTCACTCATTTCTACGAGGTGATAATTCGGCTGACAAATTGGCTAGATGAAGTGCGCTGCTCCAGCCATCTACACTCCTATGTATTCTCTCTTTTACTTTTTGTGTCCACCCTTCTCTTTTCTTGGACTGCAGCAGTGCGTACAGTCTCGTCTAAATTTTTCAACACACAGGCGCGTGCAGTTTTGTATAAATTTTTCGACAAACAGCTTCCCTCAGTATGCTTATGGTTGTGCTCCCTTGTCACGCTTGTTGTGTCATCTCTCGCTGCCACGAGCACTGTCTTCTGTTGAGCTCTTATCTTTTTAGAACTGGAGAATCTAGAATCCTTGCAGCGCCTACTGTTATCCGACCCAGGATACTCCTCATCTTCTGTTCTGTACAGCTACAGACTTTGTGCTGCTCGCTCTTTGGCGGCTCTTTGACGTCTGGTCCAGGCCTTGGGGAGTTGCTCGGTGTCTGGGCCTCCATTGTCTTCCATGCATCCATCTTACAGAAGTGGCCTGGTAACAACAACAAGAAGTCGTCTGGGATGAGGATGAAGGGGTCATTGTGGTTCCTTCGTGAAATAGTATGGTAACCATGTACCGTTTATAGGTCCGTTCCCTATATACCAAGTTGGTACCGGAAGCAGTTTCCCACGTGGAGTTCTGGACGCGATACTTCTATAAAAAAGAACTTCTCGAGAAGGTAATTGCGAGAGATTCATCCTCTCACTTCCGCCGGGATTCGGTCCTGGCGCGCGGGGCGTCTCGACCACAGACGTAAGAGGTCTTTCCTAAGGGCATCTCCCTCCGTACGATGAGCACCTCGCTAACGCGATTTTGTTCAGGCTGACGATCGGCGGGCGAAGTTGATGGAGCGCGCACAGACGGTCGGTGGTGTCGAGCTCGGTTGGGATGACGAAGGTTTGTGGTGTTGTGAGAGGTGGTTGGTAATAAGGCTGATGGCTTATGAACTCGTGCATAAATCTCTATTTAACTTCCAGTGCATTCTACAATTTGCTGGCCGCAAGTTGCTCCCTCCAATGTAGACAAAGCTATCGCACGCAGCGTTGATAATAGATCTGTGGTTAAATCTGCACGTATTTGTAAATAATCACTATTTTTCGTTGTAATTTGGCGCCATATAAAAGTTGACAATCTCTGTGAATGCTATAAATTTGACCACCACAATCAAATACTGTAGTTACCCCCAGACGATAGCAACTCAACTCATTACACGCATGTGGAACACACTTGACAAGCACTGACTCGCCGAAGATTTTTAAAAGTGGGCGATGAGGGGACAGAATGCAAATAAAGTAGATATTTTTGCTTTGTTTTGAAGGCTAAAATAGGGGCGTGGGCCCCTTAAATACGCTAGTGTTTGGATATCTGCAAACTGGACTTAAGTTTTCAGTCACCCATATTTGTCATCGTGGTTGATAATAATTATCTTAACAAAATTAAATGAGTCCAACTAGTCAGGTAAGAATCAGGACACTGACTCCCTAGTCGCTAGAATGGTCTGGTACAGAGTTGTGCAACCTACGTCCTGCGGTTTGAAATTTTGTGGCCCGTTGATGGAATCCCGAATGTGGCGACCTCAAATGACAAACCTATTACTTCCCGGAAAAATTGGTTTCCAAAACAAGATAAGCGTGAAATTCGCAAAATTTGTGAAAATTGCAGCTTTAAAAATATTGATCTCCGTACTGAAAAGAAACGTCTTAGCTATTTTGCATGAACACTGCTTCGTGCTTAATTGTGCATACAAACAACATGGATCACGAACTTGGCACGCGAAATTTTCAAGAAGTCTGAAGTTGGCCCGCTTTCAAAGAAAGAGTTGCACACGCCTGTCCTAGCAGATCTTTCACGTAAATGACCAAATTTATTTTCCCAACCCTCCATTTAAAACAGCCACAAACTGCAACTAGTTCTGTGTTTTCTTATTGAAACGGCCAGTTCTTGTTCAGATCAGAAATACTGGTAAAAGCTCGAAATAAAAATTTTGCAAAATCACCAAGTATAAAATTTATTGAATCCTGGTCTCAATCGAATAAAAAACCATGAAAATGAAGTAAAATATTTGTCGAAGATGGAAGCACATTAGAGTGTGATATTTAATTAAAAATCATGTGGAAAATCTACATAATGGGAACTATCCGTCACCGGAAGTGTGCCGGTTCCGGATAGAAGTTGAATTTTGCCGGCTATGCGGTTCAGCTTTGACCAATGTGTTTTGCAGATGATTATGACGTAATTGAAGCATCCAACATCGAGTCTGCATCGGCATGCGATGTCGTCACTGAACCGTCCGCATCGCTGTCCTGTGATGACGCAATTGCTGGTAAAGGCAGTAACGTTCCAAACACCAAGAACTGTCGATTAAACGAAACAACTCGCGAAAGCGATCTTGTGACCGAATCCACTACTGAGCCACTTGTCGGCATCTCTGCTACTGATCGTGACGAAATTGCAAAAGAAGTTCATGACCGAATCCCTTCCAACACCGACGCTGTGAATGCTACTTCACCTACAGCCAGTGTCAATCATACAACTACTACGTCATCATCGAAATCGATCGGGAAAGGTAAGTCATGAGATAGCGTCTCCGTTTGGTTTGCAAGGCGGCGGTTGTTAACAGTCGAATAGGCGCGTGCCGATTGCGTCCGTGCTTGACGACCAATGACGAGCAGTGCGATTCGATTCTTTCGCCGAACGAGTGAGGTGGTGACTTGCGCTCAACACGACATAAGATTGAACGAATTATCGGTTCGTCTGGTGCAAGAAGCGGTTGTTACGGCTTGTGGTTGTGTCTTGTAGGAGCGGAATCATCGAGTGGGGCTGATAGTTCGGAGTGGGAGAAAGAGTTCGACATCGATATGACGGAGGATGAGATCAAGCAAGCTCTCCAGGAGGAGAACAATGAGGTAGGGGTGTGATGAAGCGGCAGACCAGGATTGGTTGTGTGTGTGGAGGACGTTTTAAACATTCGAGCGAATGTCGTCTAATCGGCCACGACCTCCATCGATTCGGTTCGTGAACGAGTCGCGCTGTGTTGGGTTTGGCGGTCTTCTTGAAATGGCCTGGCACGGATGCATATCTTGAACGCATGCCGGTCTTCATCCAATTAACCTTATAGAACCAAATCCTTCCTCTTGTTTACCGGTGATTAGTGGCCACTTTAAATTTCTTGAAAGATTTTTACGCGGTCTTCATATTAGCAAAATTTGCATGTCATAAACAGAAACGACGGTGAAACCTTTCAGTGTACAGGAGTTTAATTTGACTGCAGGATATGCAGTCGCTCCTATTTCATTAAGATGAATTTTTTACGGATTTAATTTTATACGGCATCAGTGCCGTCCCAACTATTTAATAATAATATCCCGTTAAATTCTTGACTCGTTGCCAAATTTCGTTCACTAATCCGTCTTTTTACTCGGAGTCGTTTTTGTTGCTCTGATGATGTTGACGTCATCACCGACGAAAGGTTTGCCCAAATACATGAAAGCACTAAAATTCGGGAATTTACGGAAATTCCCATTGAATTATGGAACGACTGAAACACTGAAATGCAGGAGTTCGTATTAAACATGTAATTGCCGAAATACGGGAATTCATTTAAGAACAAATTACTGACTTATGAAAATACGGAAAAACTTACCGGTACTAACTAAAGAAGTAGGGAAATCGCAGAAATACGGAAATTTACGGAAGTTAACAAAAACTAAAAGTATAGGGTAAAATCAAATAATTGATTTGGGCTAAACGAAGCATTTCCGTATTTTAATTGGTGTTTTTCCATATTTTAGTAAGATTTTCCGTTTTTTAGTGTTATCCTAAGTAAGTCTGTGGTTCCCAACCAGTGGGCGAGAACTCCTCTATTGCAGTGGTTCTCAAACTTTCATGATCCGTGGCCCCCTTCCTAAGGCTCTCAACACTTGTGGCCCCCTGCTCTTCAATAAAAATACCTAGTTTTGCTTTTAACTGGTTTCCATCAGTTATTTTATTCATTCACCACGTTTAATAATAGAAAAAAGCAAACGAAAGTAAAAGAATAAATGCATTACAGTCAAAGAATTAAACAAATCACAGTCAATTTACTTTAAATTAACGTAGTCAGCGCGAACGTGTTCTTGCACTCGCCCGAGGAGACCTTTGATATTCGGCTCCGTCTTGGACCGAGCAAAAAGAATGTCACTGCATACATTGAGGCGATTTGTGGATTTTGTTTTTATGGACGCCAGATCAGTAATCCAGCTTCGCAAAGGTAGGTGGTTACGAATTGAACGAGAATTGCAGAAGCCTTCTTGCGGAGTAGTGGATGTGGATCATGAAGAGACAACCAAAAGCTGGAGTCGTCAGTTTTGTTATTAAATGCCAGTTTCATCGCATTCAAAACTTTGAACTCTGCCAACTCCTCTGCTTCTTCGGCATTAGGGTCAATTTTAGTGTTAAACGGGTCTCTGTACCATGAAACATGCAACGTGTCGTCGTTGAAATATGATCGAAACTCAGCAGAGACGATTTCAAGATGCTCTACGATGCAAGTTTTGATGTTATCTGTCAAATCAATCCTATTCATTTTCAGGTGCCTTTTCAGCAAACGAAACGCGGTAGTAGGCTCTATCTTGATTCGTACTTGCCAGACTCCCGTTCGAGCAGTGCCCAGCCAGCTTGTCTTTAACGACGCAGAATACATCGGCCAGTTACGCAAGCATCACAACAAACTTCATTGTGAAATTGGACATGGAGGTTGTTTTTGTTTTCTTGAAGAAAGATTTCAACCTTATTTTTAAGTTCACACAACCGAGAGAGGCGTTTGCCTCTCGACAGCCAACGGACTTTGGTATAAAACAAAAGTCCCACATGTTGCGCTCCCATTTCTTTTACCAAAAGTTGGAACAGCCTGTAATTTTTTGCCCTCGAACGAATGAAGTTGATCACTTTGGCAGCAATGACCATAACTTCCATCAAATGTAGAAGTAGCGTCTTTGATGCTAGAGTGTATCGGTGTAGTGAACAGTGCGAGGATGTCACATTAATTAAGCCATTCGTTCTTCACCAGTGTGACAAACTCTGATTTGACGCCAGTCATGGATATGCTTGAAATTCTGCCAGCTGATCTCGTTGGCTTCAAAAAAAATTCATGAGAGCTTTGACAGCAGCAGTTCTTGTGGCAGACAGTGTATTGCTAAACAAGAACTCTTCCTTCATCTTTCTATCTTGTATCGGGCGAAGGCGATCAAGTGGCTTTCTAAAGCACTATCGGTAGACTCGTCCAGTTGAATGCTAGCCTGCAGCGTGCTTTGCTTGATTTCGGAGCAAACTTGCTGGCACACATTAGCAGTCATGTTGTTAATCCGTCGGCGAATGGTGTCATTAGAGAGCGAAACTTGTTGGATTTTGTTTTTCGCCCCAGATCCGATCATTATTTCAACCATTTTTTCTGCGCATGACTTGATAAGTTTCTCAGTAATAGTATGCGGCTTCTTATACTTCGCAATTCAATATGCCACCTCGTAGCTGCAATGAAGAGTAGGCTTTTCCTCCCAAATGAGGTAGTCTCGCTTTCGGGTAGTATCGTACTCTTTTGGCAGACAGAGCATCGATGTCATCATCCTTTGTTTGGAGATGCTATTTATCGCGATGATTTTTTAGTTTGGAGGGTCGTAATGACTCATTTGACATCACGACCGAGCAGTTAAGACACTGCGCACAATCACGAGCGTTCTGAGCAACTTTTGTGAAGCCAGATGAGATGTAGCTCTCGCTCCGCGCACAAAACTAAATAAAGAAACAAAAAATGTTTCACGCTACGCCTAATGGAAACCGGCCTTTACGCTGGAATCTACAACTTGCTATCATAGGATTCCATCACTATTGATAAAGACTTAATCATTTAAGTTATGTAATACGTCAGATTAAAAACAAAGCTACAATGTACCGGATAATTCAAGAACGTTCCAGAAAAATGCGTCGCCGAACGTTACAAGGATCTACGACGTAATAATAAAAACTACAAATTTAAGTTTAACTGGCAAATGCTTAATATCGTATCGTGGATTTTGCAATACTGGTAAAAGCATCTGCAAAGCTACCCAGTAAAGGCCTTTGCTCGTGGCCCCCAGAGAACCGCTCCGTGGCCCCCAAGGGGGACCGAAGACCCCATTTGAAAAACCCTGCTTCAGACCTTTATGGACCATTAACCCTCCGAAGGGCGCGCTTTTAAAGTTGCATAGATGCGCGCGTTGGGTCTCACAGATCCAAGTTTTTTTTTTTTTAGGATTTCTAGTCTTATAAGTGGGTAAAATACAACAATAATGAATATAATTCATTTATTACATTATAAATTAACTTTTACATCTAAAATATTCATCCTTTCAACATCCTTTCAAAGTAAACTACTATTGATAACGCAAGAAACATAAATCAATGAAAGAATTTTTTAGCAGTCCGATCAAAGCGGACACTTCTTCTTTTGAAGTGTTTTTTGCATCTCTATCTCTTGAACAGCTTGCTTTATTTTCATTTATGTATCTATTTGTGCATTCCACTAAGATATTCATTATACTTCCATCAACAAAACAACTCCAACAATCCATGGGAGATTTAGCATTTTTGGCAGAGCCCTTCACACCAGTCGTTTCCGTAATAATGTTGTGAGCGCGAGTTCTAACATTTGCTCTGAATTTCCTTTTTCTCCATTCTGTCTCACCATCTTTACCAGTATAATAGTCTGAACAATCTGTGTCCAACTCATTCTCAGAAGCCACGTCACTCATTTCTTGTTCAGTATCAGTAGATTCATGTCCAACTTCCAAATTGTCTTCCTCACCTGAGTCACTTTCATCATCAGCTTCATCAGAACTCACATCAATTGTTTCTAATAATTTTCGGATTCTTTCATATACTTTTTCTAGTGGATCCATGGTTATTTTATGACCAAAAATTGTATAGAATATTTATATTACTGTCTAAAATGATAATGAACACCTAAGAAGCAAATAATTACCAATTAGAAGTTATACACATTTATAACAAGAATGCGCGCATTGGGTCTGACAGACCCAAATTGCAATTTCTCATATAAGGGGTTACCGGTGTATTATTGTTTTTGGTCGAAATTGAAGTAAAGCTTAAATGAATCAGCCACTGAATGTTCTGAATTGATACGAAACTTCGAATATATTTTCTTATGCAAAAAAAGATAGTCTGGGTCTGTGAGACCCAACGCGCCCTCCGGAGGGTTAATATAAAGTTGGAAAAGGTGGAAAATAAATGTATGTACGGTGTTGCTTACCAGTAAACTTTTATTTAAATGGAATACACCTGTTATTGAAAGTTAACAAAGTAATAGTGTAATTATTTGAACAAGCATTGTAAATTTGAAGTTTATGCAAGTATTACACATTTCAGTGTGATATTAGTTCTTAATTGTTTGAAATCAGTTTGTCGATTTTTCCAATGACGTCACTGCAAGACGGAGAGCCGTGTTTGTTTCAAGTCGAGACCGCTTTAATTGCTGTGAAAATCTATTTTGAACTAATATCAAAATTTTCGTTGTCTTTTCATTCAGTGATTGGCATTCATTTTATAGGTAGCCGAAAATGAGATCTTGATAAGAATGACTGGAATTTAGCTTTGAGTCTGTCATTGTTCTTGTTTATACCCGACCTCTTCCGAGGGATGGGGGCATGGCGAGAGACCAAGGAGCCCCAGAAGCCGAGCAACTCCCTAGGGCTTGGAACAGACGTCGTAGAGAAGCAGAGTCGCCAAAAGGCGAGCGGCTCAGAGTTCGTTGCTGGGCAGTGCAGGATGAGATAAGTGGTTTCCTGGGTCGGATGGCCGCAGGCGCTGCAGGAAGGATTCTCGATTCTGCTTTCTCTTAAAGAGATGGAGTTTGAAAGAAGGCGGTGTCCGTTGCAGAAAAGATGGTAGAGGACACAACGAGCGTGACTAGGCAGCACAAGTTCCTCAATGGAAACCGAAGGGATCTGTATGTCGAAAAATTTAGATGAGACAGTACGCCTCCAGAGCGAGAAAAGATAAGAGTGAATGCGAGAGTTAAAAGGAGAGAGGCTACAAGGGACTACAGAAGGTAAGAGTAGCTCACCCGGCCTGGCCAGCTCATCAGCTGCGTCGCTGCCCAGAATAAGTGAGTGTCCGGGGACCCGTTATGGCGTGATACTAAAGGAGAGAGAAAACAGTTCCTGCCCGATGTGCCACAGAGTTTGAGGTAAAAGAGAAGGCAGAGGAGAGGACAGAGCGAGAGTCTGTGAGGATGAGAGGAGAACAGAAATGGCAGACTTGTTGGTGCTGCCGAGACCAGCGGAGGGCTTGCAGAATGGCGCAGGCTTTAGCAAAAAACTTGAACATACTGGGCCTGCCGAAAAGGAAAGAGTGGCTACACTGCCTCAGAGTGAGCAGTTGGTAAGGACCCTAAAGTCTCCTTTCCAGATCATTAAGTCGTGAGATGGGAGAGAGTCAAAGTGAGCTAGAGTCGCGCTTTGGAGAGAGAGAGAGAGGAGGATCAGAGCGAGCGCATAGAGAGGAAAGAGCCAGTTAAACAGTAAAGGAAGACTGGTCGCAAGAAAGAGAAGGAGGGGAAGCATAGAAAACTCTGGGAGAAGTGGAGGATGCATGAGCGGGTGAGTGGACCTAAAAACTCTCCAGTAGGATCTGATTGGAGAGGTTAGGTTTCATTCCAAGTTTGGCCAAACCTGATAAGGAAAGAAGGTTGGAAGACGTAGAACCTGCTCATGAAAACACGGGGCGAAATGAGTCGGGCTGGCTCGAAGGGAAGATGGAGACGCCTCAAAGAGGAGAAATGGGATAGGTAGGACGAGAGGCAGCTGGAGATGGTGCGACTAGTCGCTAGGTGAAGGCGTTCCAGCTTGGTTAAGTTGGCAACGCTTAGAAAAGGAAACCATCCATGTGAAGCATAAGTGAGAAGGGGCCAAAGAAAAACTTTTAACTAAAGAAAGAGGGACTCCTTAGAGGAGCCTCATGAGGAAGCAGAGAAGCAGCGTAAGGCCTTGAGACGTGGGAAAAACTTGGCATTGAGCGAAGTTTGTTTGCCAACCGTCTTTTCTTACAGTCACTTTCAATAGCTAAAATTGCTAAGCTTTCCCAATCAATCCGGTGTCCATTTAAGCAAAGCTATTGAAAGCGACTATAAGAAAAGTCGGTTTTTAGAATCATTTTATATACACAAATCTGATATTCCTTTTTAACGATAAAATTAACACTGTTATCCCGAATTGTACAAATTTATAACTTTTTGACTGCCAGTTATCGCTGCTGCACTTGGTTAATGCCATAATTTTCTTTTTCTCTTTTTCGTTTTGGTGATTATGTATCCGTTGTCTGTGTTTGAACTTTAGTCACTCCTGACGAAGAAAACCTGATTTTAGTTTTTAGAAACGTTAAGTTTTTATGAATTTATGTAGATTTTAAATCCAAATAAAGATTATTTTAACTTTCACCGAAAGAGCTATATTGATAAGTTAGAAGATGCCTGGTGGCAAAACAAAAATATTTTTTCACCTTTGTAGCGACTTTTGAGCGACATCTAGTCGTGCTTGCGGCACCTTCTGTTCATATACCATTAACATCTTTTTCATTGAATTATGTGCTCCGGGAAATAACCGTGAAGTGTTTTAAAAGTCTCACAGCTAGTTGTTCTACCCGGCAAATCGAGCGAACACAGTAGTTCTTCCGGTAAATTTCCTTCACATTCAACCCTCTTAAAACAAAGCAAAAACAAAACAAAGTCCGTTGATTCATCAAATTCAATAAAATAAAGTAATGAATTTTTGCCATAGGCCTAACTTGATTTTCAATGTCAATTTTGAGCTTAACGGCGTCAGCAGACAGCAATTACTTTCAGTTTCTGTACGGCTTGTTTTCCCAAAATCTCTTCCCGCGCTTGTAACATGCAAGGGTTGGTTAATTTTTCAGTCTTTTTATGACTTTATATTTTTCGCCATGTGAATTGCTATCATATAGAATGCCTTGAAAAAGGACTTGCCTTCAACAACCACACTTTTTTAGCACTTACATATTGTCCCGCGTTTTTTGGGCACATTCACGTGGTTTCATAGTCAAATTGGGTGTTTTGTTTGCAAGTGTCTTTCGAGTTATGAAGGTTTTATGGCTGGATGAGGTAAACTCTCGGAACTAGTAGTAAAAAGAAGCCGTGGATCCAGCTCACTACCAGGTTCTTTGAATAAATCCAGATTTTAAGTAGTTAGAATGCTATATTTTCTTGATACTTAGCGTTTTTTCGCCTCTGGTGTGAATGTTCTCATGGTGTTTGACGAAGACTGTGGATGCTTAGATTCGTTGATTAGCTCGCGATTTAGTGAAGTATTACTATTTTCAGTAGTTACTCCGTCTTAGGTTTTACTAAAGAAATGCAAAATATTAGCTTGCTTTTTCTCTATCACTATTTTATGAGAATCTGAATACAGAAAAGAAGAATTTATACCTTGGATCAAAAGTTGCGCATCGTGTTTGATAAGCCTCACTTATAAAGAATCTAAAATAAAATCCCCTCCAGATACAAAAACGCATTTCTTTGTTTTAAAGTTGGGCTAACCTTTCACAAATAGACAAGTCCTTGGGTCGGAAAGTAATTGTGAGAGATCGGCCCCAGTTAAAAACAATTAGATGTCTTTATAGTTTTCAATCATTAATTCAGGATCAGGATTGCCCAAAAAGGATTAACAAAACACGAAAATTAAAATAGTGTCCAATATTTCTGCCGACCATTAAAAATGTTGCACGGACCACTGTTCGGTGGCCGCTGCGCTAGTAGACCACAGCAGCAGTCTGGTGGGGTTGAAGCTACGAAAGTATGCACAGAACTTTAAGAAGTGAGTGATGACTACAAAAAGTTTTGAGAATCCCGGACCTAAATGAAAGCCATCACAAAAGTAGTCGATGGCTGCTGCTTACCGGTAAAACGAAGCGAGATCTGCCTTGCGAAGAGTTTTTTCACATATCAACCTTATGGGCCAACTGCCTGTATAAAATGTTTATGGTGCGCATTTAATTGCTGGTTACCGGTACTTTAATTTGAGTGTACAGAATTGTTCTTGCAATAACTGTTCAGAAATGCTGTCGATAGAGGTTTTGATCTACTAACATACAATCATTATATTATTGCAGGATGAATTGGAGGATTGGGAAGAATGGGAATAAAGGATTTGGAAATTTTTTTTTGTTTCTTTTTTATTGTCGCGCGAGGTATTATTGTTTTAGTTTCGCTTGATTTTTGTGTTTTAATGAGATGACTTGATGTCCATCACAGTTGTAATTAATACGATATTGCAATAAATGAGTTGGTGAATATGACGTCACGCTCAGCTATTGCATCACAATTTTGCGATGAGGTTGCTTTCCTCTGCTTCATTCAGGGTCTGAATGTTGCTGTAGATCATCACGGTGGTTCAGCGGGTCTGACCAAAGCTTGCTGGGGAAGACGTTTCACAATCACGCAGTGGAACACAGCCCTCCGATCAGAGTTGTAGCAACCCCAGCAATTGAAGGACTCGAGTCCGTGTGGGTTCTTTGGAATCGTGACTCAAGTCGAGTCCACAAAAGCTCCAATTTACAATAATTTGCCTAAATACTTTGATCCTGCCTTTCCCCCCATGGGTCTTTTCGGTCAAAGCACGCAAAAATAGTATAAAATGGCAGTAATTATAATTGGCTCTACACGTGCTGGCAGATAAGTAATGGTACCGGTAAGCTATTCAGAAAATAAAATAACTATTTATGAGTGGTACAAAACTTCAGTAATTCATTTATTAACGACCATTTTATCATAGCCTTGCAAATACAAACTAACGATTTCGTCTGGCTCTCCAAGAGTTTTCGCCAGAATGGCAGTCTAAGAATGCGGCGAAGAATTTATTCTGTATGAGGCTGTTTCTTATTTGATGATATTAAATGCGTCTTGATTGATAGACCGCATCAGAACGTTACGAGAAGTCCAAATTATAAATGAGCTAATTTCAAAGTATAGACATATTCCTTTTAACGACAAAATTCAGATTTTAAGGTTCTAATATATGTAACTTCTAAAGTAAGATGAAAGTGCGGTCTTCCATGGGCCAATATTGAAAATTGCGTGTCATCGTAGTGAATTGCGCAGTTATTATTTTCAAAGAGATGCTGTCCGATTACAGAGTAGCTTGCTGGTGAAAATAGAGATGCTGACTTGCATTCGCGTTTGATGGAAAGTCGTTCTGGTTGCATTTTATTGATTTCGGTACATGTTGTTTAATTCGATCCTGCAATCTTTGAATGTGCCGCCTACGTACCGACAATCACAGCGGCACACGTATTGGTATTCGACCATGCTTTTTTGAATGGTAGGCACAGCATCTTTCCGAATTGCAGGAAGCATTTTCTTAGTTGGGAAAATGTCACAAGATATCACTCCACGATAGTACATGTTGATTGCGCTCTTGCGTTGTTTTTCAAATTTCAGTAAAATATTGCCAACCCAAGCTAGTTTTAAACTAATAGTAAATTTGAATCAATTAGCTTAGTTTTAAACTAACTTGGATTGGTAATATTTCACTGAAATTTGAAAAACAATGCAAGAGCGCCATCAGCATGTGCTCTCGTGTAGTGAAATCTTATGTCATTTTCTCCACTAAAAAAATATTAATTATGATTGTCAGAAGAAAATAAATAAGGAATCTACGTTCACAGCTCTTTTGACGGAATAATAGTGGAAATTATTGGCTCAAGACCAAATTATCGTATGACACCCTTGGAAAATTAAACGACGCAGTGGGGCATCGTTACACGTAGTTGGGAACCACTGCTTTAACTTTTATCGTTTTGCCATCTTACCCTTTTGTCTGCGTCAGTTTCATTTTGTTTCCTATTTTGCACGAAAATAAAATTATTACCACTGCTATTAAAAACGACATTAATCAAATGAACTCTGTTCGCTTTTTTAATCGGGATCAGTTACGATTCCGCTCAAAAAGATGATTTTTTAGGGTCCTAAAAAATACGTGTCCGCGATGTGCACAATTTCCTGCGAAAGGCTCTTCGGTCATGTAGGGTTAATACTGTATTTGCAACAGTGGTTTTCAACCTGGGGTCTGCAGTCTGTTGAGGAGTCAGGGAGGAAGTTTCATGGGATTCGTGATTAACTAATGTAAAATAGGCCTACATTAGCCCATGGTGTAATGATGATGGCCTGCATTATTATTTGTAGAAGTCACTAAGACCGTATGCTATCACTTTGCTTTGCAGGAGGTTGTGGGCTGAAGGAAGAGAGTAATCGGAAGACCTTTTATCGAGTTCAACTTCTTGTGATGAGGATATTTTTATTTTCAGCCCAAAATCAGCTGAAAGAAAGATCATTTTTTATTGTTTTAAAGTGACTGTTTTGCCCATCTTTAAAATTACTTTGAAACTAAGGGTGGGCGGACAAAATTGCGGTAGGGGCTGCAGCTTCCAAGTCCCCTGCGTTGGCGTTTTTGACCATGACAGAAAAAAGAAATCAACAATGCGCCATGTTGCTTATTTCATTTAGCAAGCAAGTCGAAGTTTCATAAAAAGGTGCATCATAAAGTCTGGAAATTCTGTGCCGATTTTCAAGAGCTTCGTG
Source organism: Trididemnum clinides (assembly GCA_963675345.1). Lineage (NCBI taxonomy): Eukaryota > Metazoa > Chordata > Ascidiacea > Aplousobranchia > Didemnidae > Trididemnum > Trididemnum clinides. Next base: position 28,418,937 of record OY776306.1, read on the forward strand.
CCGTAGCGTGTGAAGAAGCAATGACCATGACAGCGAGTGAATTTTTTTTTAGACCAGCCATGCTCTATGAAATTGAAACAGTGGCAGTGACGGAAAGATAGGTGGGGAAAAATGGAAGTTGCAGAGTTGAAAATCGTCAGATGGGCACTGGGAGTGACAAGATAAGAAACGAATACGCGAGAGGGACTGCGAAAATCGCAAAGCTGGGAGACAAACTTCGGAATGCAAGACTACGCTGGTATGGCCACGTGAAAAGGAGAGAAGAAGGCTACGTGGGAAAAACGATGATGGAGATGGCGGTGCCAGGTAGAAGGAAAAGAGGAAGACCAAAGAGAAGGTGGATGGATTTGGCAAGAAAAGACGTGGAAAGGGTTGGAACTAAGGAAGGAGACGAAGTCGACCGGGATAAATGAAAAATACTTTCGCGCTGTGTTGACCCCGAATAGGGAGAAGCCGAAAGAAGAACAAGGAACGAGTTACTTTTTACAAAATCTAGAGTACCACAGGTGAAGGGCAAAACAGTCACTTTAAAACAATAAAAAATAATCTTTCTTTCAGCTGATTTTGGGCTGAAAATAAAAGTATCATCACAAGAAGTTGAACTCGATAAAAGGTCTTCCGATTACTCTCTTCCTTCAGCCCACAACCTCCTGCAAAGCAAAGTGATAGCATACGGTCTTAGTGACTTCTACAAATAATAATGCAGGCCAACATCATTACACCATGGGCTAATGTAGGCCTATTTTACATTAGTTAATCACGAATCCCATGAAACTTCCTCACCTAGTCCCAGTGAGGTGCAGACCCCAGGTTGAAAAGCACTGTTCCAAATATTTACTTTACATGACCGAATAGTCTAACGCAGGACATTGTCAACATCTTGGTCAGCGCAGAGGCGGGCATCGCGGACATGCTCTATCTAAAACAACTGGATTTTTTATCAGCAGCAGAAAGCGAGTTTGTTCAGCCTGCAGGCTAAGGAAAAAGAGTGGTTTTACCAGTCCCGTAGCACTCCAACTTCGGGCCCCCCCCCCCAAAGTAAGCACAAGAGCCCCTGCGCACAGGTCATATCACTTTAGAGGTGTAAAATTGAAAAGCTGCATTAAGAAAATACACCACAATTTGTACATAAGTAAACAGGCTAATGTCAGAATAAAGCATGCCGATACCGAAGGTGCAAGTCAGAAAAAATTCGGCACCGATGCCAGAGTTCAGTAGGACATTTATGCAGACACTGCGAAACGAAAGCAATGACACTGAAAAACATGAAAAAGTTATAAAAACACAGTATCATTTAAATAGTCTGGAGCGAACCTTTTTGTTCGCAAATGCTCTTATGACATTGTCATAATCAAGAGATCGGGCGCAGTCATTTTCGATTGACAACATTGCTAATCAAGATAGTCTACTGTCTGTCATAGACGTTCTATTAAAAGTTTTGATCAGTTTCAATTTGCTGAAGCTTCTTTCAGCGCTGGCAACAGTCACGGGGCAAGTTAGTAAGATTCGAAGTGCGATGTACATATTCGGATACAATTCAAATAAATGAGTCTTTAGAAGATAGTTCAGAAAGTCTTGAGCCGTATTGAGATTGCGTTTTTTTTGTAGAATTAAAACAAACCGCTGTAGCTCAGCGCTCATTTCATCAGAATCAATGTCACCGAACTTTTTTTGGAACTCTTTACAGCAAGTAAGAAGAGCATTTTCTTGTTGCACAAGCAAAAGTTTGTCTCGTGTGTACAAAAACGAAAAGACGGAAGAAACCTCACGTAACAAATTAAAGCGCTCCTTTATTGACATAATAGCCTGGTCTACTAATGGATAGAAAAAGTTGCTTTTAAATTTCAGTTCAGGAGTAGCTCGTTGTTCCTCTTCACCTTGGTAATCAAACAATCTTCTTTTCTTTCCACTTCTTGACGGAGGAAAAGAAGGATCAATATCCAATTCCTGTGCTATTTCAACAGCAGATGTTGTGGCACTGTCATAACCCGTTGTGCGATAGTTTTGCAAAAACTTTTCAGTTTTTGTTTTCAGCTTATGAAGGGAGACTCCATACGATTGAAGAACTTTGCTTGCTTTATTGACTTGGAATAGGATATCATACCAAATAAACACCGACAAAAGAAAACTCCATTTTGATAAATGAGCTATCAACGATTTTGTTTCTGAGGCAGCTCTTCCATCTTTTCTTTCTATGGAAATGGCTTCCAAGTCTTTCAGTGCCAGCAACACCTCTTTTAAATTGTATCGAAGAGGTTTGATGCATTTAATTCTGCTTTCCCAACGAGTATCAGATTGTGACTTTATGGACAGCTCGACATGTTTCTTCAAAATTTCTCAACGCTGAGCAGAGGAAGAAAACAGCACATACAACCTTGTAAGTACTCCAAAAAATGTCAATGCTTCCGTCGATGAATTAGCACTGTCAACAACTAAGTTAAGGGTATGGTTTGCACAGGGCACGTAAACAGCTTTGGGATTGATGTCTAGCATTCTTGCTTGGACCCCAGAATGTTTTCCTTTCATGTTAGCACCATTATCATATGACTGACCTCGACAATCAGACAATTCGAGTTGCAGTTCGGTCGCTTTTTCTAAGAAAGCGTCCAACAAGCCTTTCCCAGTACTGTCACTTATTCTCAAGTAGCCAAAAAATGTTTCTTTAACAACAGCAGCTTCTTCATTACATAGTACATAACGGAGAATGACAGACATTTGTTCATGATGTGACATATCTGGAGTGCAGTCCAAAGTTATAGAAAAATATTTTGCCAATTTCAATTGCTGTAAATTTTCTTTTTCAACTTCTGTCGCTAGCAATTCAATTAGTTCATTTTGTATGGTAGGACTCAAATAGTGATCTTTAGTGTTTATATTCTTGATTCTGTCTTGAAGCTCTTTTAGGATCGGATCTCTTCTTGCCACAAGCTCAAATATACCCAGAAAATTTCCATTTTGAGCAGATCCTAAGACTTCTTCAGATCCTCTAAAAGCAAGATTCCTTTCCGATAGAAACAAGGCAATGTCGATAAGTCTCTCTAAAACATTTCTCCAAAAACGTCTTTCATTGAAAAAAATATTCATCTCGCGTTTGTCGATAGTGGATGAATTTCTTATCCCTTCAGCTAGCAACATCCATTGACTGCAGCATTCTTGGTGGGAAATGCCGTTTTCATGGTCTTTCAGTTTTTTCGAAAAACCCTCCCATGTATTTATACCACTACAAAAGGGGCTTAGTGTTTTTCCAAATAGCTTACAACAAAAGCAACACACTTGATCTGATTCCCCAGAATAAACTAGCCACAACCGTGAAACACTTTCACCATTAGGTAACACACGTTTATAATGGTTGGAGGAAAAACGTCGCCTTGGAGTTGTGTTATTATATGGAAAATTCATTATTAGTTGATGTGGTCCACGCTTTACTATATCAGATCGTTGAGCATCAGAAATACTTTCAGGCCATTTACATGGGTCATCAGGGATAGGGGTAAATTGAGATTCAGATATTTTTGATATTGAAGGTTGCGTATTGGCAGGTAAATGACAACTTACATTTTCTGGAAATTCACAATCACTTTGATGCTGATCGTCATAGTCTTCTTTTTCTTGTACACTATAGTTTTCTTCATCCCTCTCGGTACTAGTGCCAGGTCTACTCTGCTCAGTAATCTTGAAAAAATCTGTCATCTTGGGCAATTTCGCTACAGCATCTCGAGCAGTGGCTGCTTCTTTTCTCTTTTGAGCACCACTTTTTGAACGTTTCATTCTATAGAAAGCCAATAAAATACTTTATCTGCACTCTGCAGTGTATATATATTGTCCCGGTATTTATAGCCAAACAGAATTCCAGTCCATTCTATGATTGTTGCGTAACAACGGCATTGTTACGTCAATCGAATATTCAAGATTCTACCAGAAAATCAATCGAAATATTCTAGATTCTGCGAGATAAAATGACGTCGCATTCACTTATGATGTCACAAGCCAATTTCTTCCTACAGTTTAAATCGGTTGTAAACAAATCTGCTGAAGTGAAAATAGTCACGTAGCCAAAAAGCAATTTCAGACTAACTTGGGCCCCCAAAGTTGGCCTGGGCCCCCCCAATTGGGGGGTTTGGGGGGCGGCTGCTACGTTTCTGCCTACCACCAACCTTGCGAAACTGTCGCATGGTTTGGAGTTCTCATTCTAAAAATGTCAGGCAAAATCTGATATATTGCAACATTGAGTAGCAAGGCATATGTGGTAAACAACTAACAAGCACAGTAACATCACTTCAGTTTTGGAATGGAACACGCTCAAAGGACACAGAAGAAAAATAGCGACAGATTGACTTGTAAAACATGTAAATTTGGCTGTAAGATACCGTAGTTTGTGAAAAGGTTCAAAATATGTCAATTTTTTGCCTAATCAACAACTGAAAGAAAATATTGTAAAGCGGTTTTTTAGGTAACCTGTAATATGCTGGAAATTAGGAAACCGAACTAATTCTTGTGATTACAAAATTATAAGAACCTATGTGACAGATGAGACGCAAAATGGTCAGAGTTTGAGAGACTGCAAAGTTACCTTTTATGGTCATCTGAAAACAAAGCAGCATGCAAGATGGGCTAAACTAAATTAAAATTAGAAGTATGGTCTTTGCACCTAAATCTACAAGAACGGAAACAATAAGTACAAAACACTCCCAAACAAAAAAACAAACTTAACAGCAAGGTACAAAGGAAAACGTTAATCAATCAAGGCAATAGATAAGTTGTGTTGTGAAATCTCGATTAATAATTTGTTGCACCTATAGAAACTGTTTTTTTGTTATGTCATGTAACTGATGATGCTGCCCAACGTATGAACGACGTTTCGATTTAGCGTATCTAGTGAGCAGCATTTTGATTGTAGGATTGTGATTGTGACGTAACATTGGCTACTGAGGAAACTTGCAAGCTTGAACGTATGATATGTTGATTCCCGGTTGTTTTTTTTCTGGAATCTAGAATATCCGGAATGTTCTTTGCTTGATACAAGTTGTATTGTTAACCTAAATTTTTTAGAACGACAGAGAGAGAGAAATAGATAGGTTGTGTTGATGTGTATCTGTGTTAGTTCATTCAGCGAAATGTTGTTGCACGTGGTAAAGCAAATCGAACTGATGGTGTTGTAGTTGATTGTGCAGTTAAGATTAAGTTTACGTGGAAATATATTCCTTGTTGTATCAATTTTGCACGAAGTAATTTGAATCTACAGCTGGTTGATTACGTACTTGGCATTAAATAGTCAAGGTCTCAGAAAGCTGCAATCAGGCAAATTGTTTGGGAAATACCGTAAACCGCTTCGATTTTAAGATATTATTGTTGATTATAGAACAAAATTCTATTGCGTGGCAAGCGATTTCGTTGACGTTAGTGCTTTAGTTATATTGTGTAAGAAAATGGTTATGACAATTGCACAGCAAATGCTTATAAGCAGGTAAAGTCTTATCTTGACCCACTTTTGTTATGCTGTGCCACTGCTGGGTGCGATGCTTAAAAATCAGTTGATACCGATGCACGATATTATTTTGCATGGTAATTCGGTACCGATGCTCGATACATTGTTTTCAACTTAATTCGATATCGATAAGGTATCGCCAATACAAGTATCTAATAGATAGCCTACTTTTTAAGTTTTTTTAAATGGGTCGAAATTGCGTTGTGCTTGCTAGCTGCTTTAGGCTACTAAGATATTAGTAAGGCTGGTAAGCCTGTCGTTGATTTTCGCAGCTCGTAGCGCAGAAAGTGGGGGCTTCGCTTTGAATTTGTGCCAGGAAACGCTGAGCCCTCCTTGGGTAATTTCAAGAAATTTTGTATCGCATTTTAGTAATCCAACTATTTTTAAAAGATACTACTAAAATAAGCTATCAGGAAATTTGGATGAGAGCGCACGAGTCTTAGCAGGCTGGTGAGTAGTGACACTAACTTGTCACTTGCTGTGAGTAAAAACGTAGTGCTTAGAGCGCCCGCTTTGCAGTCTGTAGACCTGGGGTTCATTTCCCAAGTCGAGTCATACCGAAAGACTTTAAAAATGTTATTCACAGCTTCCCTACTTGGCGCTCAACTCAATAGGGATAGTGTGGAGAACAAGTCGGCAAGCTTGCTTGTTGCGTCCTTGGGGAAGGTACCTAACGGGATGCCTCCATTTCCATGTGGCAGACAGGTGGTGGAGCCAAGCAGTCATCCCGTCGTGGTGGCCCAGTCTAACTAAAGACTCGCAACCCGAACCTGAGCGCACACGCAGTGTATGTACATCTTCCTGCATAATGCTCAGAACAAATAGCTCAAACGATGAAGAAAAGAGGAAAAACTTTAATAATTTTAATGATTTTGCTTTCTCATTTGTAAATAGACTGTTACATTATGATTCTCTACAGCTTTGCTGCTATCAGCGCTACATTATTCCACAATAATTTGTCACTTCTGTGTGGTTATGCAGCTTTGTGTTAGCGTGCTGTTGCTGAAATATAGAGGAATTCACTGAAACAAGTTCTGTACCGTACTTGCATGTGGAAGAAGAAAACAGTCTCCGTTTGTAACTACTAGGAAGAAAACGACCAACCCCTTTCGCAGATTGTTAAGTCTTACCCCCAGCGCTTGGTCTAAAACTATTCCGCGGATCTCGCAACGAGGTTGGGCATGAAATCATGAAGTCTGTCGGCGGAATTGTTCCACTCGGAGTTTTGTACGTTGGAATTCCATACGATGATCCATTCAATGTGCTATACCGTAGTTATGATTAGCCACCTTCATCATTTGAAAGGAAGCCTTGCTCAAAAGGACTCCTTACCTTCAACATTTAGGACGACCCTTGAGATACCTTGTAGAACTTTGAGTGAAGCCAGTGCTAAGAATCTTTTGCTTGGCGACTCAGTTAAAGTGTTGTTACTTCGCAACAAAGCCAATTGATTACCTGCGAGAATTGACAAGTAGTTCACATGAGTAGAACGCACGCAAGCATCCAGTAACATTTCGTAAGGCATTGTTGATTTGGACGTGAATATAATGGTTGTGGGAGCAGTGACTCCAAGCTGGAGTGCACAACTCAGTCACAGAATTGGTTAAAAATAGAGTTGCTTTGCGCCTAGTCACCTAGTAACCCAATTGAGTAAAATTGTATGACTGAATTAAGTTATACTATAGGCATTTTCTTATTTTTGAGATTTCCATATTTTAGGTGGTGTTATTCCCCATTTTTGTAAGAATTTTCCTATTTTAGTGTGGTCCAAAGATTGACTTGTAAAATAATGTATATTGTAACGCTAGGATGGGTTTGAAAATATTCGAGATAGTCAAAATGTGTGCCTGGACAACAAAGAAAGTGTTAGGTAGTTTTACAGATTACTTGCAATGCCATAATGTTAGAAAAAGATACTAAACTTATTCTTGTGGTGAATGAAATAGCGTGCACTTATTTAGTGGATGAGTCTCAATACAAAGAGTTTGGGAGACTGCAAAGTTACTTTTGTGTTACTCGGTTGGCAGTCATCTATACATGTTGTTGCGGTTATCGCCAAGCATAGTTGAAACCCAAATCATCACCGTTAAGGCAAACACAAATTCCGCTAGCTGTGCCGCGTGCCCTGTAAAGCTTTGAGCATTTGGTTCCATAGATTTAATTTATTTTGTTGATCAGTTCTTAATATATTTTGTAGATGCTTATGCAAGCCTAATGTTTGTTACACTGATTTACTGATTAAACTATGGGCATTTGCCTTTCTTGTCCAGCCCATCTTGCGTGCTGCTTCACCTCTGCAGCTTGCAGCCTTTGTTGCCAATCCTGCCCGTCTTGTCGCACATCAACCTCTACCAGGATTGCGTATTGTTTATTTTTGATGCTCTCTGCATTTATTTCGTCATTAATGCTTATTCCTGGCCTTGAAAGTACTTTGAAAAGAATTCCAACGTTTTGTGACAGTGTGGATTGTGATGTGATAGTCAGTTATCTTGCCATCTACAGAATCTGCTTCGCGTTAGTTCTTTTCTTTGCTTTTTTCAGTTTGCTGATGTTTTGGGTTGAGACCAGTAAAGATCCGAGAGCAAAAATTCACAACGGATTTTGGTTTTTCAAGATTATTGTTTTGCTTGGCCTCACTATAGCCGCGTTTTTCATTAAGCGTGGTAGTTTTGGACACACCTGGTATTATTTTGGAGTGATTGGAGCATTTTTGTTCATCTTGATTCAGTTGGTCTTGCTTGTTGATTTTGCTTACAATTGGAATGAATATTTGCTGGACGGCTGTGAGAACGGTGACTCCCCACAATGCTACGTGACCGCTCTTGTGTTAAGCACATTGTTTAATTATGTTTTGTTGATTGTTGCAGTTGTGTTGCTTTATGTTTACTACTCTTCCGGGTGTCCTATCAACAAGTTCTTCATCAGTTTCAACTTTGTTTTATGCTTCATTGTCTCAGTCATTGCTGTCCTACCTAAGGTTCAGGAAGGGCAGCCCCGTAGCGGTCTGCTGCAGTCATCAGTGGTGTCAGTCTATGTCATTTTCTTAACTTGGTCCGCAATCAACAGCGAGCCTGATCCAATTTGCAATCCTGGAGTTTCAAACATCATCGGTAGGCTGACGGAAAGCATGGTGACTGAGAATATCACCAGCACTGCAATGCCAGTAACTCAACCAAAGTTTGACAAAGAAACCTTTTTTGGCTTTTTCATCTTCATCTTGTCTATTTTGTACTCAAGTATTCGTTCTGCAAATAATGCTGATCGACTCACCATAAACATAGATGTTGCACCTGACGCTAGTGGTCGTGATGATGAGCGCCAGAAAGTGTATGACGATGAGAGAGATAGGGTGTCATACAGTTACTCCTTTTTCCATTTCATGTTCGTGCTAGCTTCATTCTCCATGATGATGACCCTCACAAGCTGGCGCATTCCTGGCCAGAACCTCATCGAAGCGTCCAATGTTTGGTCCGCAGTGTGGGTCAAGATCGCGTCGAGCTGGATCTGTGCAGCGATTTACGTGTGGAGTCTGTTCGCACCTCTCATTCTCTCTGATCGCGTGTTTTGAATTGCTTTTATTTTTGTTGCACTAACATTATGTGTTTCTGAATTAGTAAAGTGAAGTCATTGTGGTATTGTTTAAAATACAAGTGGTTGTGGATTATAGTCTGATTCGGTTTTGCAATTTTACTTCAGAAATTCCTAATTTATTGAACCATTCAAAAGCACTAGCCTAATCCATTTCTTACAGTCTAGTCTTTTTTCAGGAGGTGTGTAGATTTACAGGGTGGGGCGTAAATATGGAAACACATGAAAATCAAGATTATAATTAATGAAAAATATATTTTTCAATTTACAGATATGTGCGATTGCGTAAAGATCAATACAAAGCAAAACATAGGTTTTACTCAAAATCGCCCCCTTTGCAATTGATTACCGCTTGCAATATCCTGCGAACTCTCTCGGCGGAGGTACGCAGCTGTTCCTGTACAGGGTGGGGCATAAGTTTGGAAACAAATTAAAAAACTTAATTATCTTTTCTCAATGGTAGTTCCTAACTAGATAATAGGGTATATTGAATAGCCATTACAATACTTTTTCACATCACCATTTGTTTTTGTGGGAAACTTTAGCCAGTTTGAAAATGTCAGGCAAGAGAAAAGCTATACTTACATTACACCGTGCCGGAAAGTCGGATTCCGCTATCGCAAAGACACTTTCAATAGCTAGATCGACTGTCTGGAAAACATTGAAACGTTTCAAAGAGAGAGGTAATTTATCTGATTGTCCGAGATGTGGTAGACCACGCTCCCAACGGTCTGAATGATTAAATGCATCCGAGAGCAAATAAGGAGAAACCCAACAAGATCCATAAGTTTGCCAGCGAAGACCGCTAACATGAGTCCCAGAACCCTGAGACCACTTGTCCACAAAGACCTGAAAATGTTCTCTTTCCAAAAGAGACACATATTGTCCTTTTTCACTCTCCAAAAGAGACAAATCTTTCACTCTCCAAAGCCTGTGGAAAAATTCACCGCAATGTCGACGATTTAAAACGGTCTGGATTGCGAGCGTGGCAAGAAATTCTACAAGAACAGCTGCGTGCCTCCGCAGAAGGAGTTCGCAGGAGACTGCAAGCGGTAATCAATTGCGAAGGGGTCATTTCGAGTAAAATTTCTATTTTGCTTTGTATTTACTTTTGTGTAATTGCAAATATCTGTAAATTGTAAAATATATTTTTCGTTACATTATAATATTGATTTTTATGTGTTTCCATATTTACGCCCCACCCTGTAAAACATTGGAGCGTTTTGAAAATTCTTGACAGGGCGTGGCTTGTAATTTTGCATCATGCCTTTGACCAAGGCACAGATAGCATTTTGCATTGCTTGTGACAAATCTTCACCACTGTTCCAGCTGTATTGTACCTCCGAAGCAGGTTTAATACGACTTGTTTGGGGAATAGCTGTGATGTTTGTTTGGTTATCATAGAAGAACGAGGTAACTCAAGCAGCTGTGGTGTGAGGCTTATGGATGCTTGGAGGACATCGGCAGCTTCATGCTTTCTCGGGCTCCAAATTATCTTACTACGCTAGCCAAGACCAGGTGAAGGTAGGGCCATGTGAACCGCATTTCGTCCCCTCCTCCCAATGTCACAACTGGACCCCATTTCTTGCAAGGGTGGATTAATGCATACTCTTGTTTGACAACAGTTATGTGTGACAGCAAATGAAGTTTTTAGTGCAAATTAATTAAGCGGTACCAATAATTAACAAAGGCTGTTGGCTCTAGCTCTGCTTTAAACTCAGTAGTCTATAAATTGAGTCGATAACAGTGCATCTGTTTTTTCAAGCTTATAAATTGCATAGTTTGTGCCCCATATAGGAGAAGTAGACATTTTAACAACAGATTATCAATTTGGCATGCTAAATTTTATAACAATTAATTGCGTGCTTTTTCTGCCGCTAATATCATTAGGCGGCTGAATTCTAAAGCCCGAATACAAACCCTTCAATTGAAATCATTACTGATGATTAGAGTTTATTATCTAGAGTGCTCTCAGAGCAATGTATAAGTTGAGATCCGTCAATTGCCTCAGACAAATGCAGTTCAAAAAGTCTCCTATTTTTAGGCTTGCTTATTTTTTTTTAATAACAAGCACAAAACGCACTAACTCATCCTTCATTGTAAAAGGATCGATATTTCCGAGCATTGGCGTAGTGGTTAGAGCGTCCGCTTCGCAGTCGGTAGACCTGAGGTTCATTCCCCTTGTCGAGTCATACCAAAAGACTTTAAAAAATGGCATCCGCAGCTTCCCTGCTTGGCGCTCGGCATTCAGGGAAGGTTGTGGAGAACAAGTCGGCAAGTTCGCTTGTTGTTTCCTTGGGCAAGGCACTTAACAGGACGCCCCACCTTTATGTGGAGGACAAGTGGCCCATAAACCTCGAAAAAGGCAATTCCCAAGCGAGTGCGGACTTCCCGTCCAAAGTATAGCGATACAATTCGCTTTCTCGTGAATGGAGGATAAATATGGCAAATAAAAGAAAACAATTTCTTCAAAATTTTGGCAAGCATTTTGCAAATTTAGTTCACTTTCCTTCAAAAGATTCTGTTGATTGATAAGGAATTTAACGAGTTTGTTGAGAAACTGTCATGAGACATACAGTGCACAAAGACAATTTTGCAACGTTTGGCTCATTTCTAAGCTAAACGATAAGCCCAACACCGATGATGCTCAACATCTTGAAAAACTACAAAGAGAATTTAAATTATATTTGTCTAAAATTTGAGGACGTCACGTATCACTTGCGAGAAATTTGTTTCATCTTTCTACTGAAGAAGTAAAGAAAAATTGTTGGATAAAATGATTGACCAAGACTCTGTATGTCGCGGTCTGTTCGAAGCTTTACCCATAGCAGTCTGGTTAAGTGTGACATCGTCATATCTACAAACAAGAAAAACTGCTCTAAAAAAATTATTACTATTCAACTCTAAATTTCTATGTAGATTTGTATATCAGCACTTGTACGTTAGAAGTCAAAGCACAGCAATCATCTTGTAGCTAAGGACAGAAAAATTTATTTCATGAAAATATGTCCTTAAAAGCCTTTTTGTCTTTTTCGCGTTATATTTTTTCAAGGATAATACATCATTTTATCTGTAGAGTCGTTGTAAATTTTAATAAAAGTTGGTAGAAGGTGGTGAGCCACTAACCGACATCATGTAAATATTTGGGCGACGAATCAAAAAAGTTTGGGAACCACTGCTTTAGAAGATTTTTTCAGCTTCTTGTGCTATGGCATGAATTAGTACATTCTGGATGCTCTCGCTTCGTAAGTGTTGTTCATGGTGTACCTGATTGCCCTGCTTTTTAATTCCCTCAAATCAGGGTTCCTCTTTGCCAACAATTCAAATAGACCTAAAAAATTTCTATTTTGTGGTGATAGCAATAGTGCGCTTTGTTGGAACCTTTAAGAGCCAAATTTCTTTTAGACAAGAAAATAATTATGTCAGTGAGTCGCTCTAGCACATTTCTCCAAAATGATCGTTGAGAAATACCTGCCTTTCCAGCGTGTTAGTGGTAGATCGTTATCGAATTCCCTCTGTGAGCAACTTTTATCGGCTACAATACTTTTTGTAAAAACTGCAATTTTCCTGATTTTTTATTTTTTTTGGAAATTCCATCCCATGAATTTATTTTACTACAAAATGGATTTGCTGTGTTGCCAAAAAGCTTGAAGCAAAAGCAAAAAACCTAATCCGATTGTTCCGAGTACAGAAGCCACGACCTAGAAACGATTTTACCATTAGTCACAGCACATTTGTAATGTACAAATTAAAATCGCAATTTTACTGAACTGCAGGGAAAAAATTATGTTAACCAAAAAATGGCCCCTCAAAACGATATCGCAAAGTTGCTCGTCAGAAACAGCAGTTGGCTAGCCCGCTTGATCCGTGGAGAGGGAGATGAAAGAAGACAGCGGAAGGGACATCGATGTTTTCAGCGGAAGTGATATCGCGTTTCAATTATTTTCTGAATCAGCAGCCTGCGGTATTCCTGCTTCGTCACCATCAATGCTTGAAGTTTGATGATGTTTAGTGTCATTTCTTGCATCTGCCGATACAACCGAAAAACAGCGCGTTAATTTGATTGGATTTTTGAGCCGCTTCTTTCCGCTTTTACGCTCAGTTTTATTACTGCTCATGGCCAACATTAAATGGCGATGCTAAAATCAATCAGCTTTAATAACAATAACTCATCTCTCAATGGCTAACTTGTCGCTCAGGCAACCAACTTTAAATACAAAGTGGAGGCCTATTGTACTGTATTGTACAATAGCTTTTCACCCTGCCACACTCCTTATTCGCCCCAGTACCCCACGCCAAAATCACAGGCAAATCGCTCCATCTATTTTTCATGTAACTTCAATCTCTTATTTCAAGATATGGCTTATATAGAATTTACTAGAACTTACAAACGTAATTACTGAACATTGAAGAGCAGCTAAACACTGTTCAGATTAGTAGACCTGTCATATAACGGATAACCGTTTATACGGTATCCGAAAAAAATTATTATAGTCCGGATGGTCTTTATTTTTTTTTTGTGTATTTCAACTTCGCCTACAACGAATGCGCAATCGCAAATAAGCGATAAATCTTTCAGTCCCTTTGAGACATAACAATGTAAAATACCTCGTCAATAAAGGATCTATTTATCAATGCAAAAAATCAACTGCTAACAGTATAGTGGTATTTGAGTTGGTCCTGCCACAAGTATATTTCACTGAATGCGAGAGACTGTGTTCTGCTGTGATTTCTGGGATTCTTGTTTCCCTTCGTACAGTCAGTGTGCCTGGTGCAGAGTCTTGTTGTGATTCCTCTCCCCAAACAAGCTATGATCACTCAGTAGTACGGTTCTAAAGACATGTAAACTACATTGTAGTGTAGTTATCTAAGTCTAACCTTTGCGTTTCTTGCCAGTTTACCGCGCGGTATTTGGCAATACTGTACGATACTTAATAATTCATGCAATTTAATAGAATGCCAAAACTTCAAATGTCCAACTATGGTGATGCCTCACCTGCATTCTCAATTTTCCTTAATCCATACCAGCATCTCACATGCCAGCTATTCATGATCTTTCCCACAAAACTAAATCTGTACTAGCCTATTGCAGGCTAGTCCATCCAACAGTGTTTCCGGCATAAAATGCAAATATGCCCCTCTGGGCAATTTCAGATCATGCCGGAAACACTGTTGGATGGACTAGCCTGCAATAGGCTAGTACAGATTTAGTTTTGTGGGAAAGATCATGAATAGCTGGCATGTGAGATGCTGGTATGGATTAAGGTACTCAATAAAGTAATTAACTCTACTGTGGATTGTATAGAAGTTTTACGATGTTGAGGATGATGTAACAAACATACCGGCTCTTTCCTATAGTATCGTCTAATAGTGAGTACTCGTTTTCATAACGGAATATTAGAGTGACTAAGATATATACGTTGTTTCTGACTGGAATATGACTTCTAATTAACGCAGTTGTTCCAAACGTAATACATAGGGACCTAATGAACCTGCGGGATATACCTATGGTCAATCTTCCTTATAACGGATTTTGAATTTAAAGGATAAAAATCGCTGGTCCAGAATTGCGCGTTATATGAAAGTTCTACTGCTCTACGTTTGTAAGTTCTAGCCAAATGTTTAGGTTTGTGTAGTGAAAACACCAAGACGTCACAAACACGTAAGATTTACAATCTTTTTATAGATTGAAAAAGGCTATCTACAATCAACTAAGCATAATATCTCGCTATGACGGACCAGTGAGCAGAAACGTATTATTTATGACATGTAGAAGCTACGGAAGTAAATGGGCCCATAGACGACGCTACTCCCTTCCCCGGCCCGGGGTTTGGGGGCATTTAACTCGAACCTGGGCGAAGGTGACTTTTTGTCATCCATGTTTTTATCCTACGATCACGGGAAAACCTTTGCGATTATATCTTGTGTCGGACCTTCTTGGGGGCAACCGGCACCGCTGGCACAGTGCGTTTCTTCCACAGCCTGCAACCGAGCGGGAGGTTTGCCGTGAAGCACCTTTCATAAGGACACGATAACTTTGCCGTCGTGAGGCTCAAACTCACAACCATGAAAAGCCTTCTAACCCTTCTACCATTTTCTGACAAACGATACGCAGCAGAGATGATGTGACAACGAGGCCAGTAGAGGCCGCGAGTGCGCGCGAAATCTCAGAGTGTGCAACAACGGCGCTGCTTTTTTCGCGAGCAGTAGCAACTGATGTGTCGTTATTTTCGAGCAAAATGTTGGTGCTGCCATCGCTGCTTCCAACCGGCTACCGGTTAATTTTTGTAGTTACACTAGGGACGGATTAACAGTCAGTGATGTAGAGGAACGAAATACTTCTGCTTGAGTTGATTACTTAAGTTTTTTTGGTAACGACTACTTTTTTGAGCTTTTTTTAGCTACTTTTACTTGCTTACTTTCAACGAGAAGTAACGCTGCTTAAGTAGCTTTTGTTTTATAAAAGCACAAGGTAGTTTTAAAATTGGAAACGCGGATTTGACAAAACTACTGATTTTTCTAGGTGTCTTCCAACACATTGACAGACAGTTTTTAATTCTAGTCGTTTTCGCACAATCTTTATTGGCAACAGCAAATGCCAGACTCGGCCTTGTTATGTAGTCTTGCTCTTATATATGCAGCAGAAATGAAAATTTGAATTTGAAAATTGTATATTGTAGGACTTGAGGTTTTGAGAATCAGCAGTGTATGGTTTTTGTTTCTGCAAAGTTGATAAAGATAAACGGGTTTTATTTTTATTTTGTTCGGCCAGTTTTCTATATATTTTTCAATAAACTACATTGTTAGTAAATTGATTTAAATTGTGATTATTGATTGTGCTACGGTGCTATCAGTTCAGTCATTTGTGAATAGTTCAAAAAATGGTGTTTAGAGGGAAACAACGACGGTAGCTTTTACCAAAAATCTTCCAACCATAAGCTAGCCTATATCAGTTGTGCTTAGACAAAATCAATTTTGATAACTAAATGACCTTACTTAGTGATAACTAAATGACAAAATCAATTTTGATAACTAAATGACCTTACAGAGTGTTCAGGTTGAATTGGAGGCAGTGACTAAAATCCCGGTATGATGGTTTTTGTAAATTTGTACAAGTGACTACCAAACAGCTGGTGACTTTTTCTTCCATAACTTCATTACAATTTTGTAAAATAAGAAATTTTTACTATTTTCTAATTTTTTTCTGCCTTACCCTATTCTGAAACAAATTGACACAATATTCGAGAGGTCATATCTTGACACGTCATAACTGTTGCAACGAAACGGTTTGCATCAAAGTGTCGCAAAGCTTCGGATATTAACCCATCAGCTCATCAAGGTTGCTGAATTTAAGTAAAATTATGGAAGTAAAGCCCAGTATTTTAGTAATTATTAGGTAATCTCATTTATGACTGGTGTTTTAGCTATGGTAGCTCTAGCTACGAGCTAATCGATTTCTAGTTGTCGTATTCTATCTGAGATAGGGCTACAGGGGGTAAAGCAGCCTGGGGAATGGGCACGGTATCAGCTCAGCAGCAGACGAATATGATATCAACGAATATATTATACTACTGTGAACAACTACAATGCCCCAACAGCACCCAGCAGCATGCACCACGTGAATCAATGCACTATTATTAATTTGGGTGATGCAGGCTGGGTTCGACAGCAACAATAGATACGGTGGACGGTCACCGGTATCAACACTATTTTAACTATCGTAAGCGCAAACAATGCATGCAAAACCTACCACTAAAACACCTTGAACCTGTAGCTGCAAGGAGAAAGGCAAATAGATAAAGATGCTAGGCCTAGGTAAGCCAGGCCCAGCACTACGAAGCACACTTCAAATACCATACATAGTAGGCTACCATACCTAACTATATCATGAATAGATACATCACTACTAATCACACTAAATTAGCACAGGTTCTACCTAGAGTAACTGGATAGCGACTAGTAAAGAAATTACGTAATCGCTAACCACGCCAAGAACAGTATCTGGTAACCGGAAAGCACTAACTCTACACATTATCAAAGGATCAATGTACACATAGAGCGAAGTGGCGCTAACAATGACCTTTAACCATAGATATAGTCTAAGAGATAAGAAGTATGAGTCCTAACCTACCAAAGCTATAGACTTAGTACTGTGGTTCCAAATTAAGGAGGCGACCTCCCTAGAGGAGATAAAATTACATCTTAGGAGAGTCAAACGAAGACTTGTATGAGAGGTTGAATTTATACGAGGCCGGATTTTACCACAGTTTTTATTAAGCAAAGGAAAAAACTGTAGCTTTTTGTACAATATGATAAGTGGTTCGCATTGTTAAACACCATACCAAAAATTTTCTTATTTTCACGTTTGAACTTTATGTTTCACGTTGAACGCGACATTGAGTTGTGCCGCGACCAACGCAAGTGGCGGCAGCAAAACGGATTTTAACTTTTTTTTTCTGGAGAGCATTTTCATTTTGGGTAAAATGTTTTATGTCCAAGGCGAAAACATTTGTCAATCATTGAATATAGCCGTACCGATTGCCCAATACATGTAAACATAACCGAAAAGTGCATCCGGAATTTTTCCTGATCAAATACAGTAATTCTTCTGATAAGGCTTGTTGTTCTGAAGTGTCCCGGTTTTCAATCACAAAAATATGGTAAGTCTACCTATAGCTCGTATTTCAATGAAAACAATTTTTGGTTAAAAATAAGAATCAATAATGTAAGCCGTATGAGATTTTGTTTTGGAGGTTGGAAGAAGTAGTGGAAGGAAGAAGAAACAAGAAGCCAATTATTGTTTTTTCAAGTAATGTGATAAAAAGCCTGAGTCCTTGTTTAGTCTTTCTTGAACGCAATGAAATTTGGATAGGCTTTTTGTTCTTCGATTTGTGGTTGTCTCCGGTTCGAGTTGGTTCGTCTTAGTATCGAAGCTTGCAGATGACAAACAGAATGTTCAGGAAGATTAAAATGCTTTGCGTAAGATTTGTTTTTATTATTGCGGATATCACTTTTGTGTCCGCTTATTCGTTTTCTGATACTATTTCCAGTTTCTCCAATGCTTATAGCTTTGGGACATACAGTGGTGGATATTCAAAAATGGGGGCCTGAGGCAAGATTCTAATAAGGGGCCCCGAAAAATTAATGTAGCTATAAATAATTGCGATCAAACAGCGCTACTGGGTAGGCTATAGATTGTTGCAAAAGAATTGATGCAGATACATTAGGATATATTCATAATCAAAGCCATACGTTAGAAATATTGAAACACTTTTTTGCAGTGATTGGTTACTGCATTTCACACAGTTAGTCATCCTTTTAAGAAAATTGGAGTAATTTGCTATCGAAAGCATTACAATAACAGCACAATTGTAGGGAATATTCAAATGATTTGCTGCAACACAAGTGCCTTAAAAACTTGGTGTGACTTTAATTGTCATGAAACACTCCGCAAACAGAATTGTGCAGAATCTTTAGATGTTATGCAGCAACATAGGCCATTTTTTGTCAAAACATCGTGAGATAAGGGCTGACAATATGCTTAGCTAGTGTACTGCTAGACAAAGCCTAAACTTCCTAAAAATATGAGTCTTCACATGCTTATAAACGTTATGCTGGTAAAAAACCATTGAATTTAATCGTAATGAGATAGGAGTTATCTAAAATTTTAAATGCTGGCGCTGGTTAATTGCATTAGGTCTATTAAAAAAAAACAGGAAGTTTAGTTGCAATGGTTGTTGCCTTGTTTTTGCTGAGCACAGGTCAGCAGCCAATTTACCAATAACAATATCATCTACATTATTATCTTTGAATTCACTGACATTTGATTACATAGGGCTACTGGTATCATTTTCTGTTTCATCAATACACATAACTTGGATGCTTGAAAATACACTTTTTATCTCTCAGTTCTGTAGTAGTAGTAGTAGGGCTGTTAATTGCAATAAATCTATCCATTAGACTTTTGCATCATCCATGTTCCTACTTTCTTCCTTTCGCCTTCGTTTTGATGCTATACTTTCATACTCTCTATTTAACCGATGCACTAAAACTGTCTGGTATAAGATAAGGTATACAGTAAATCAAGGACTACTATCTTAATTGAACTGATAATTTACAAATGAATCTGAATAAACCAACCTTTTTGATAAATATGATTGTAGTAGACTTCATGTTTGGATGAGTCACCAGACAAGTAAAGCGTTAAAGCCACTAAAATCTTTTATTGTTTTACTATCATAACCAAAGATAGTGGCATATACGAATCATGAATAATGACTTAACTAATTCTCCTTTTACAAATTTTTCTAAAAAGCTAAATATGAGGATGTAGCAAATTTGCCGTTGAATCATTGGCTTGAGCAGAACACAGCAATTACAAAGATGCCAAACAACTAAAACTTAATGTTTTTAAATCTTGCAAAAACTTTTTGTGCTTGCATATCTCTAATATTATTTTGCACCACAAACGCAACTGACCGATTATTCTTTCAAAGCAAATTTATTTCCGCTTTCACCAGTATCTCACTAACATCAATAAACCGCTCATAAAAAGATGAATTAATTAATTCACGTTATGATACAACGGAAAGCTGGACCAACTTCACAGATAAATTATCACAGTTCACAAGCAAAGTCTGGTCTGCTCAAACAGCTAAAAATATAAGTTGTTCTGATCACATCAGTAAAATGTGGTTCCACCCTAAAAAATATGTTAAACCCACATTGCCACAACAGTTTCTGTCAAAAGAAATGGAAAACTTTCAGCCCAAAACAGTAATAGAAAAAACAAATTTTAGTGTTTTGGTTTTTATTTAGGCAGTGGCTATTTTGCCGCCAATGACATTTTACCTCTACACTCTATTTTCCGTTGAATGTTTGTGATTGGTCAATTTTAGTGACATATTAAAAACGTGACTTTTAGTCGTTTGTGATTGGTCAATCTCTATAATGTATTAAAACTGACAAAAAATGATTTGACAAAAATGGAGCTTTCAGCTTACACTCCCACTCATATCCACAAACTGCCATCCCCTCCTTAATGTATACTGCCTCTGTTTAAGTACCCTGCCTGCAAAGATTCGAACTTCTACCCATTTTATTCATAGTTATTATCACTATCCAAACAGTAACTATGAGCACACCAAAGCAATACTTATGAGCACTGCAGCAAACAAGCCAATTTCGAAGACACACGAACGTTGAACGGCAAAATAGCTTGCAAGGGTAAAATGCAGTCAAAGGCAAAATAGCCACTTTTAGTTTGCACTTCCACAGTTGTTAAGCCCAAGGATCCATTTCAAAATGCCACAAAATAGCATAAAACTACACACGCCATTTTTAAAAGGGGGCCCCTCAACAACTCAAAAAAGGGGGGGCCTGAGGCCGCTGCCTCATTCGCCTCACCCAATATCCCTACTGGGGACATAGTAAACAAGAGAGTAGGTAAGCGACATTACACGAAAAACAACCGGATCTTTCTCGGATGGTGAATTTGAAATTGTTGGGTCCTGCAACAATGATATCAGTCCTAATGTGTGACCAAAGCTGGCATCTGGGAGTATTACAGGGAAAAGTACCAGAGTGAAATTGAGGATTTTTGTTGGAGGTGAGTACACGTTTGAAGTTGGGTGGTTGTCGATAAGCGATTAAGAGAGGAACAGGAAAAAGATGTTGTAATTGAAAGTCACTCTAGAATATACTGTAGTCTTTTGGCAATTCGAGTTATTTCATTTCTGTTTTTTTCTATATTTCACTTGCACGGTAACGAGTAGTCTAGGAATGCCAGAAAAACACATTTGAAGCGTTTCAATGTCCAAAATTTTTCGAACTTCTAGGTGGAGTACTCTTGTTCCCCTTCTAGTTTCTTCTGAAATCTCCTTACATAATTTTTTGTATTTTGAGAAAGTTGTTATCAAAAATGCACTTGGTACGGGTGGTAGTGGTACCGATACCCAAAAAATTACCGGTACCACTACCACCCGTACCAAGTGCATTTTTGATAACAAGCTGACATACAAGTTTAATGAGACAGCACCGTTGGGTTGGGGGTCAGAACTTCCCTTGAATATTGAGGGTATGCAATTTTCTAACTTAATTAACTTAAAAAAATCCATGCAAGCATTTGCCTAAAACTTGTTCCAGAAAGCAAGAAAATGCTTATTTTTTCGAGGCGGCACTATCCCGACCTCTCTAGAATAATTGTGCCTTCACTTTCTTAATGAGAGAAGTCCGAACTTTCCCATGCCATATTTCTGCGTACGCCTCTTGACTGTACGGTATTTACATGGCTTCAAACTTAATGATGTTTTAAAGTTCTTTTTTATTTTCCTAACACATTTTTGGTTAATATGTCGACAGTTTTTTCAAATTTTCGCATTTAGAAATCAAATTTCGGTAAAGACGTGTCGGTACTGTTTTATACCACAAAGTAGCAATATAATCAGCCGACAGTATGTATTACACATTTTGTATTGGAACTGAGCGTTTCCGGCTCATCAACATTGCTCTCATCGAAATGTTGCGATATGCTAACACTACAACTTAAAAATGAGAATTGAAAATGTGTATTAACTAAAACTTGCACAGTCGTGTCGACTTTTAAAGTAGCTGACAAAAACTCAAACATGACACATGTAGTCGACTTAAAAAAGTTGATGACAACATTTTAATAAAAAAAAACGGTATTGGTTAAGCATGTCATCACCAAAGATCACCGAGTGGACTGGGATCATAGCAAAATTTTAACCTTTGAAACAGATTTTACCAAACACCGATTTCTTGAATCTTTTTTTATTCATAGTTCTGAAAATGCAATCAATGATAAAGAAAATTGTTTTTATTCCGAAATTTATGATAATTTGGCGTAATCTACAGTTGTTATTATTCGCTTTTAAACTTTTGTTTTGCCTTTTTCTTTCGATTGCGTAGCACACTATTTATATTGCCTCACTTGTGCTTTCGTTTATTATTAGTCCTGATGAAGAACAGCTGTACAGCTTTCCGAAACGTTGACGGATATTGGAGTTTTTGCATGCTCGGTAAGAACTTGTATCAACTTGAATGAACGTTATTATTACCACTAGAGCTAAATAAAATGAATAAAATATTTATTGTTGCAAGGTTTCGGGAGCGAATCTTCACTTCTTTAGGCAAAATAAATGAAAGCTCTGTTTACACCCCTAGTTAGCAAATTGCATTCTTGGTTTTATCACCTTGTCATCGTTACTATTCGTTGGGCGCACTTACAAGTGGGATTATAAATTTGAACGCCCAGTTGCGTGCGAGATGGATCACTAGTAAGTATCACAAAGTTTAATGGCTATCTGACAAAACATAAATATAAGCGCACTTGCAAGTGAATTTAACGAATCGTAGCAATGAAAAGATAATAAAGCAAACAAAGAATACAGTTTGTTGATTATCGCTGTAAACGGGGCTTGTGTGATCTCCGTGTGACTGGGATAGCAGCAGACACAGTCCTATTTGTAGAACTCCATGTTGCTGGTCCGTGTCATGTACATGTAGTAATTCCTCTCATTATTATTACTTTGCGTTGTTATCTCGAGCAAACGCGGTTTCATATTTACTATTTTTTGTTGATATTCGTAAAAAAATAGGTGACGCTGCTGCAGCTATACATATTCATTCCTTTCTCCGTAGATGTTCATTTTTCGCTTGTCTTTTTTTTTTGCGGCGTTTCCTTTTGCAAGCGCTGCGATCTCTGCTCCTACTATTGTGCATTCATGCTGTGCATTGACTTGGTGGTGCAGAAATAGAAAGAACTGAGACCATCCACCAAGTGGATCTAGTATAGATCCCGCAAGTGTGGCGGTCTAAGCTATGCTTTATTAAAAGCCTCTAGCTTCTTGTCGGTCACCAACTGCACTGAAGAGACCTGATAGGTCGAAACAGTGTCACTGTCTGCAGTTTTGCTATGTGCATCGCTAGCCTCTTGCATTACTATACAAGAAAGAACTGTGTTTGTGCACAAGGAAGGATGAATGAAATTTTGCAAGCAGATGGTTTAGTTTTAGTGAGTAAAAGTATTGAGAATTTCAGAGAAAAGTTTTCATAGTCGAAAGAGGCGTTTGAGATCGAGGAGTTGACGGTTGACTTCAAGAAGACCAAAGTAACGGCAAGTGATTTGAAAGGCGAAGCACTCAAGAGCATAATTAATCCATAAGTGCGGGACGAGGGTAACGGAAAATTTGGTGATGTGCACAAAATGTGATGAGTGGGTGCATGATGCCAGCCAGCAAGCCCACCTGGGGCCTATGCTTGTCTTGAGACGGGCAAATGGGCTCGCGGTCTGATTTGGACAAAAAGCACAGAATGACTCTAGGACCTGAATGGACTGCCACATTAATATAAAAACACTGCATTTTTCAACAAAATGGTTTAAATTCTAAAATTATTCTTATTCATTGTTAATGTTTATTCATTTTTTGAAAGCTGTTTTAAAACAGAGAAGAAAATTTTATGGTTCTCAGCTGGGCAGTCCTTACTGAAACAAGACTTAGAATTAATTGTGGGTTCAAGCTAGGCTGCCTAGTTTAGTAAGTGTATTGATGATGGGAAGCCCTTTTCAACGATTGGGCGTAAGGTAGGCAGCCCATTATAAAATGTGTGATTTTTATTGAGTTGCTCCGACGATTTCTAACACTAAAGATATGCTTAAACATGATACCGGTATAGTGATATAGTTCGTTTGTTCATAACAGCTACATTTATAATCTATTGTGTGTAGTCACGTTTTGATAAAATAATGAGATTGTAAATAGAAGTGAACTAAAGGGTATACGTGTGATGAGTTTTTAAGTTAGTTTAATCCCCGTGATTATCTAGTTGTTTTGTGGTAAAAAAATCACAACAAATTGGCGACGAGGATGGGATTTGTGTTTTCTGACAAAAAAACAACTAGATAATCACGGGGATTAAACTAGCTTAAAAACTCATCACAAGTTTACCCTTTAGTTCACTTCTATTTACAATCTCATTATTTTATCCAAACGTGACTACACACAATAGATTATAAATGTAGCTGTTATGTACAAACGATACTACATCATCACAACACTTTCGGCTCCAATTTGAAGAGACGGACTCAAAAGAGATTAGAATTTACACAAAAGTATACACTGCGACTCAAAAATGTGGTATATGACATTGTATCAGACCAGACTTAGCAATCTAAAGGCACTTTACGTCGCCTTTTCCTCCGGGGCCATCCCCACCTATGAGAAATGCCCCCATTGACCCCATCATTCAAAGATGTGCTGTTTTTATGATTTCTTTCTCTGCTGGGGTCTTGTTTTTCTGATAATGAACCCGAGCTAGTTGAAGGGAGGTTTTAATGATTTCCATCTTGCAAAGTGTCTACCTGAGGCTTGTTTGTTTGTTCACAATCAGTTATGCAGGTGTTCGGGTCAGAGACATAACGTGGTTGTAACTGGTCTACATGTCTTTGCCATCTCGCTCCATTTAATCGGACTCGTACTGATACATTACGAGTGCCATATACTTTTTCAATTTCTGCTGGTACCGATCGAGGATTGTTGCGTGCATGCTGGCCTTTTTTCAATGCATAACATGGTATGCCAACTTGATAAAGATTTTCATCTTGGTATCCCCGTAACTTGGATGGGTGAGGTGTTTCCTTCAATTGCCTCCTATGTGCCGCATGAGCTGGTGATGGTAGCAATACATCAATTCTTCTTCTTCTTTCGGCTTCTCCCTATTCGGGGTCGCCACAGCGCGAAAGTATTTTCCACTTCTCCGGGTCGACTTCGTCTCCTTCCTTAGCTCCAACCCTTTCCATGTCTTCTCTTGCCAAATCCATCCACCTTCTCTTTGGTCTTCCTCTTTTCCTTCTACCTGGCACCGCCATCTTCATTATCGTTTTTCCCACGTAGCCTTCTTCTCTCCTTTTCACGTGGCCATACCAGCGTAGTCTTGCATTCCGAAGTTTGTCTCCTAGCTTTGCGATTTTCGCAGTCCCTCTCACGTATTTGTTTCTTATCTTGTCACTCCCAGTGCGCATCTGACGATTTTCAACTCTGCAACTTCCATTTTTCCCACTTGTCTTTCCGTCACTGCCACCGTTTCCATTCCATAAAGCATGGCTGGTCTGACAACACTCTTGTACATTTTACCCTTAACCCTTGCAATACATCAATGTTGGTTCGAATTTGTCTTCCTGTCAATAGTTCGCTTGGCGAATATTCTGCAGCTAATGGTGTGAGCCGATATTGCATTAAAAATTCTTGCAAGGCGGATGTACATGGGAGATTTGATTTTAACATTCATGCTCCACAGATAAAAAATCTGCGACTTCGCGAAATTCCTCAGCTTTTTTTGTAGAAGCTTTCTTTTGCGGCCATCCTTCTTGTGTATATCAAATGACTGCTGAAATTGTAGGATTTTCTGCTGATTCTTCAAGTAGGACTTCTGGGTCTGTTGGCTTCAGCTGTGAGCTGTTGGTCTTGATGGCGTTTATTACGTACATGTCATCATGTCATCCTCCTCTTCTTTTTCGTGGTTGTAGTGCGCGTCAGGACCTGAAGGCAATCGGCTCAGCACATCTGCATTTCTATGGGCAGAAATATTTCTATATTCGATGGAATAGTTATACTGATTTAGTATCAAAGCTCATCTAGCCAAGCGATTGGCTGCCTAAGGTGGTGTGACTTTGGTAGCACTAAACACTGTTAGCAATGGCTTGTGTTCAGCCACTAAGATAAATTTTTGTCCATAAAGGTATTGGTGGAACTTTCGAAGTGCAAACACAATAGCGAGAGCTTCTTTTTGTATCTAACTGTATTTTCTTTGGCTCTCCGTCAATGTTTTGGATACGTTGGCAATTGGACGTTCCTGTCCATCTTGAAAACGGTGAAACAACACTACGTCAATTCCCACGTTGGAAGCATCACAACAGATACCAATCAGCAGTGATGGATCAAAGTGTGCTAGCACCATATCTTTGCAAAGCATGTCTTTCACAGTTTGAAAAGCTTCTTCTTCTTTTTCCTTCTATTTCCATTCCACGCCGTTTCTGATTAATTTTCTTAAAGGCTCAGTAATCGTAGACAAGTTTGGCAAAAACTGTACTGAACCTAAAAATGATTTAAGAACTGAAAGATTGTGAGGTCGTGGCATTTTACGAACTGTGTCAACTTTCTTTCCCTTGGATATTATGCCTTGGGATGAAAGAGTATATCCCAAATACTCCACAGTGGATTTGGCAAACTTAAATTATCCAAACGACAGCGTAGTCCATGGTCTTGAAGCTTTTGTAGAAGTTGACGCAAATTTTCTAGAGGTTCTTCAGCATTTTTGCCGCTTACGAGTATGTCATCTAAGTAAACAGCAACACCTTTAAGATCTGAAGTCAATTGGGTCATCAATCTCCTGAAAGTAACCCGGTGCCGATATTATCTGAAAAGGTAATCTCATTTGAAGAAGCCCACCCTTATGCGTGCTGAGTGCCAGCCTTTTTTGGCTTTCTAGGCTGAGGGGAATTCGGTTATAGGCATTTGCTAAGTCAATTTTAGTGAAGCAATACCCCCCACCTAGCTTTTGCATTAGTTCTTCGGGAACCGGAATGGGTTGTCTATGTGTTTCTAGTTGATGGTTTATTGTGGCTGAGTAGTCCCCACATCCTCGTAGTGAGGGTACAGTTTGCCCTGGGCGTAGGGGTTTCTTTATTCGTACTACTGGTATGCCAAAATCGTTGAATTGCATAGGCTTCCACACCCCTTTGGCACGGAATGGAACTATTTGGGCGCCAGCTGACAGTTAGGCACAGCCTTTTGGGCCCCATCTGATTTGGCGCGTTAGGGTTAGGGTTGGGGTTAGTAACTTTTTCCATTAAGACAGGTTTTTAAATAAAAGAACTTTCTTGAGATTTGGCGTCAAAAAGGCTGCGCTTAAGCGGCGGCGCAAAACGTACCCTACCCCCTTTGGCAATATCCCGTTCATAAGCTTGTGCCAAGTCATTCTGTATGGCAAAGGGCACAGGTCGTGGTTTGCAAAATACAGGCGTTATGTCTGGTTGCTCTGTTTATTTCTAACACGAAAAATATGTTTGAACATGATACCAGTTAGTAAGTAGCTTAAAGTGGAGATTCTCGTTTTAGTGTACGAGTTCAGGTGCTGGTAATCACAATAGAGTTACTGGTAACGCAGGTACAACATTGACAATTATAAATATGATTTTTTGTCGTCGCTTGTCGTTGATAACGGAATAAAAATGCATAGGCCATATGTGGTTAATCTTGGGGGACAGACTGAACACCAGTGGTGGAAGTGAAGTGGCGGTGAAGAATAGGTTTGGACGGATAAAATTTAGAAAATGACAAAAGCTGCTTTATCGAAGAAAAATTATTTTAAAGATCATAGGAAATTAGTCAGAGTTTTGTACGATCGGTGATGCCCTACAGGAGTGAGACATGGTCTTTGAGGGAGAATGAGATGGCAAGTTTGAGAAGAACTGAAAAAGCAGTGATAAGATCAATGTAAGCAGTTAAACTGATTGAGAAAAGGAGTAGTCAAGAGCATAAGAATTTGCTTGGTTTGGAAAATATTTTGAATATACTTGTCCAGGACGATTGGAGGGCGATGACACGTGCACCTTTTGAAAAGCAATTACAAGAATTTGTTGAGAAGAGCGTAGAATTTTGAATTGGTGGGAAGAAAAAGGCGTGGGAGATAGAGGAGGATTTGGAGAAGGCAATTGTAAGAACATATTGATCAAATTGGACCGAAAAAGGCAGATGCCAACCACAAAACAAAGTGGCGTAATGGTGAATATAAACTTCCTGAAAATATGAGATGAATCTGACCACCTCAATTAACCTAAACAAAACCGGATTTAAAAAATTAAATTTTTCTCTCTCTTTTTCTCTGAACTGCAATGATATTCCTCATTGAGATGTTGATCACTGAAAAAGAAGAAGCTCTTCTCTTTTCATCCAACCGAAATTCTCAACTCAGTTGTATCTCTAAACAAAAAGTATTCCTAACCAAATTTTTGTAAACTCCCAAAATTATAAGTTTTCACACCAAAGTCAAATCATTTGGCGAAATATCTCAACCCAAAACACCCAAGATTCCACCAAAATTGCCAAGTTTGTTTTCAAAGAGTAAGATTCTCAACTATGGTTACTGATATACACAAAAATTGTATTGTACAGTAATTCCTAATCATCAAAAAGCGTTTAGGCGGATCACTGTCACAAAACATGGTTGCTCCAATTTTAAACAACGAAAGTCAAACAATGTAAGCAAAAATGTAAATCAATGTGAAAGGAATGGCATATCTGGCCATAGTGATGGTACCGGTAGGCCATAAGCGATCGGTAAAATGATCGGGTTGGATTGGAATAAATAACAACGGTACGTCTCCGCTACTAAACAATCAATCACAAAAACGCAATGATTGTTTTATTCACTGGCCTTCTCGTAGCATCTCTTAGCCAATTTATTGTAGATGATGTCAAAAGAACAATCAATTACCAGCATTAAATTACATTTAGCAAAAACGAAAAACTAATGGTATACTGCTGCTTGTTATGGTGTGGATTAGTTTTCTTGAAATGTAAAGCTTTATAAATTGCAGTCTTATATTCTGAAATGACTACATCCCACTTAGCTACCACAGTAGATGAGCATCTGCACTCCGCAATCACAAAACCAGCCATTGCAAAACATTTAAAATCATATGATGCCAACATAAATTCTTTTTTTTTTATATTTATCTGCCATATTTATCCTCCATTCAATGCTCTTCTAAGAAAGTACAACACAGAATGTAAAACTAAAATTCATGAAACTTTACAATTTAAGAAAATTAGCCTACATATTAAACAAGCTACTGTTTGCCAATGGTGGGTTGCTTTTGTTAGATGTGTTTTAATATTTGTGCTGGTAATTGATTGTTCTATATGTTTAAGATAGTTCTATTTAAGTGCTGTAATGGAGGTCTATTCACTTTTTATGCTTTTGCAAATAGCCCATGCTAGAAACTACGTTGTAACATTACGTGCATTTGTTTTTTTACATCAGCTACAGCATCATATTCAGTTTTTACACAAAATGTTTATTATGCATCTTCTGCTGATTACTGCTATTCCCCAGTTAAATGTAATAAATTTTTCTTGCTGTTACTATGTATTACACTTAAATCAAGCTGTTTTTTTAACCTGAATTCTAAGCAAAACTGATTGGTTTTGTGAGAATAAAAATAAATTTTTTCGGTTAATATAGCCATAAGGAGATCTATGTGTGTTTATATAACCATAAGAAGCAATTATGGCTATATAAACACACATGAATGCTTACAGCAAAATAGCCTCCAAGAGTAAAATGCCATCGATGGCAAAATAGCCTCTTTCAAACAAAAACGTCAAGGTTGTTTATGGCATCAAAAATGTAGTAGCTAGGTTTTGAAATATGGCAGAATGATGTTTTGCATATTCTGTTTCAGTTTTGGCTTATCAGTGTATGTGTTTTACACTAGCACTAGCCTAAAATTAATTTATTTATTTGTGGCAGATTTTCATTTATCTAATTTTATTTTGATGTAGTTGAGATTTTTGGTCATGTGACTGACTTGCTTGTGTTTTGTGTTGCGTAGGTTTACCAATTTAAAAATCTGGCCCAGGGCAATGCCAGACACAACAGTTGCTCAAAATGAAAAGTTTGAACTGTTTAAAGTTTCAAAACGGCGAAGCTGTGAGCTCGTTAACACCCCATCACCTTGTGTTCATAAAGCTCTGTTTCATTTAGAACGTCTCAAGGTATTTGTAATTTTATCTTCTGTTTTTGGTGTGTGTTTTGAAGAAATTTTTCCGCTTTGTAGATAGGCTTACTATGAATTTGTAAATAAGTTCCCAACGAACTTTAATAACAGTGGTGTCAAAAGCTTCTGTAAATCAAAAAAAAGATTTGATTTAGATTTTAGTATTGTTTTCAGTGTTTTAGGTTCTTTCACTAAAGCCAATGTGATTCAGTACATGTTTAATTTAAAATGAGATTTATTTCAAAAGTTTTAATCGATAGTAGTGGTGTTTGTGATAGCATTTTCAAGGTTTAATTAGTACTTGTTAACTGGTAAAATTGTCACACTGTAGAAAGCAGAAGATTAAATTTACAATTCATTTTCAAATTTTCAGAAATTGACTAAATTCTCAGATGATCAAAGCTTGGTAACGTTGTTTGAAAATGAAGCTGCTCAAGGTATGATCGAGCTGAAAAATATTTGTTGAAATCACTTTGTAGTAATGAACTTTTGATTGCTATAACAAAAGATAAATGAAATGATGCTTACTTTGCTGAAGTGAAGGGTTATTGTGCTCTCTCTCTCTCACTTAATTTAGCCATGTCTATGTAGAAAATGAGAAAGCTGCTTTTTTTTGAAAAAGAAATAACCTTATAAACATTGAAAACAAACAAACTGAAAAACAAATTGATCACATTGAAAACAAAGAAACAGTCACCTTATAAACATTGTGAAACTGATGGTCTCTACTAATCCTCATTATGTTGAATGATGTACTAACAAAAAAAGAATTTCTTGAAATATTTTTAAAAAAGGCAAATTTATTATGTTCTGCTTTGTTGTTAACAAATTAGGGCCGTTTTTCTTGCTGCCCTTCTGAGGTTGTAAACAGTGTGAAATTTTACATTTAGCAAATTCATACAAAGCTTTCCAATTTTGAGCTTTTGAACTAAGCTTTTGTTTAAAAGTTAGGCAGTGGCTATTTCGCCGTCAACGGCAATTTACCCTTGGAATCTATTTTGCCGTGATCATTCACGTGTGTTTATATAGCCAAATTTGCTATTATAACACTAATGACACTGTGGTGTAGTGGATAGAGCGCTGGTCTTGAGATACTATGGTTGCAGGTTCGAATCTCAGCTGGCCAGGGCTTTAAAAGAAAGGCAGTGTACACTGAAGGGGCAGGCTCGGTATGTAAATGTACGGGGCAGTGTACACTGGAAGGGAGTGTACAGGGTAGGGGATAGAGACCTGGGGGTGCAAAATTTTTTTTTGGTTTTTAAAATTGACCAATCAGAGACGACCAAAAGTCACATGTTTAGTACGTCATTAAGATTGACCAATCACAAATAACTCAAGGCAAAATAGTCTCTGAGGGTAAATTGCCATCGACGGCAAAATAGCCACTGCCTAAAAGTTAACTTTTTGATGAACTATGAAAATCATTTTGCTTCCATAAGTTGTTTTTGCAATCACTGCTGCACATTAATTTGGGAAATGATTTTGAAACAAGTTTAAGTGAAATGTTGAAAATTTTTTGAATTCATCAAACACAAAAGGAACAGAGGCAAGCTGCAGTACCTGAAGCATTATTAATGATGGTTTCCTCGGCCCTACCTTGTGCAACGTAACGGTCTGAGCACTCAACTTGCAGTCATTTGGTGACAAATTTGATGCTCCGTTTATCACATTATGCTGCAAACAAAAATGCTTGAAAAGCAATTATAGGATGATTATAAAGAGGCATTGCAAACTAGTTGCAAACTTTTTAACCGACATGATGGCAGAGTGGTTAGATCATCTGCTTTGCAATTGGTAGACTTGGGGTTCATTTTCCTTGTTGAGTCATACCAAAAGACTTTAAAAAATGGTATCTGTAGCTTCCCTGCTTGGCGCTATGGGAGGTTGTGGAGAACAAGCCGGCAAGTTTGGTTGTTGTGTCATTGGGCAAAACTTTTAACGGGATGCCCCATCTTTATGAGGAAGACAGGTGACCCAGAAATAGCAACTCCCAAGCAAGTGCAGACTTACCGTCAAAAATGTAGCGATACTTCGCTTTCTCAGGAATGAAGAATAAATATGGCAAATAAAAATAAAAAAAAGTTTTTTTGATCCTGTCATTAAATTTGTTGGGTGACAGGGATCGATGACAAAACAATGTTTTTAGGAAGTCTTACAGTTAATTAAATGACTAACGATCATTTATTTGATTGCAATGATATATTGTTTGGACAGCTCTATCTGGAACCTGATGAGGGAGCTAGCCATTGATTCTCAAAATTAATAAACTGTGGTACACCTTAAGCTTGTGCTGTTTAACTCAAACACCAATAAAAAATTAATTTTTCTTCCAAAGAGCCGCTTGGACGCTCACAGCAGGAAACTGACATCAAATTAGCAGGGTGCTGGTTAGGTTCCTGCAGCTCACTCAAAATGTGTTGCATCAACACGTTTGCTTGCAATGTCTTTTGCCGACAAAACATCACAGCTCTGTCCGGTTAGATAACTCCACGAGTTAAAAAAATCGCTTTTGCAGGCATGATACTTGATAAAAAAACTCTTGCGAATGCCTTACAAGTGTGCCTTACGAATACCTGAGGTCTAACAAATGTGAAGTGGATGAGTTATGTGACAAAAGTTGAATGTCTGTGCTTGAACATGATTAGCAGTATAGCTTAGGGGAGTGGTTCTCAAACTTTTTAGTCTGCCGGCACAGGAAATCAGTTGAACAAATTACGTGGCACACCAGCCACTGAAATCTTTTCCAATTGATGTCAAGTGGTATCGCAGACGATAGCGAGAATAATGCTGATCTTTTTTTTTTTTTGGAAGATCATCATCTCTTTGGGCAACGATTTCCGGAAATCGCGAGATGGAACCCTAAATGATGCTGATTTCAAAAAAAAGGTCACCACCTCTATTGACGAATCCTGTAATGCTACCTGCGACTTACGGCAGAGATCTGCCGTTACTTCATGGCAGCATTTTCTCAATTTTGGCAGAACACTTGTATCAACTAAAAGCACTTTAAAAATACTCGCGCCACACCTGCAAATCTTCCACGACACATTAGTGTGCTGCAGTGCACAGTTTGGGAAACACTGGCTTTGGGCAATATATTTGACAAAGATATTCTGCTAGAATAGGACCTGAAGTGGTCCATTCAAACTCATATGATTTTTTTCAAAGATTGTACAAGATTTTTTTGAAAAGTAGTAGTGAAGATTCTTTGCCACTCCTGAAAGCTAACAAATGAAGTTGTGGCCACGATAATGACATGAAACACAATGTCATGTTTGTAGCGTTTACTGGTGAGAGAGTCCAAAGTTTTGATGAACAGCTTGATTCAACCGCTGCCTCAACGTGGTGGTATAGTTGCTGGTAAAGGGTTGTCGTCAAACACTTAGATATTTTTAAAGGGTGAAGCAAAGTGTGGCATTCTTGAAAGTTTCTCCCTAGGTAAATAAATTGTGATGTGCATGCAATCGATCAGTTGTTTGTCGACATCAAACGCTGTTTACTTTTTCAGGTTGAAGTTAGATTTACATATTTACCGTCGTTCCCATTACCACCTACCCTAACACAAGTGATTTTAAAAACAAAATTTGTTCCGTAATTGCTGGTCGCCGTCAGTGGTTCAGCTCGTGATAAAATCTTTGTAAACATTTCAGAATGGGTGAAATTATTTTTTAGTTTTTGACATTCATCAGTTGCGGTTTGTTTTATAAACTTTGTAGTGAGCATCATTTCTATAAAAATGGCACTTGCAAGGTGGTTATCTTGATTTGCTTTCTGATGAACTCATCACTCGTTTTAGACTCAGCTCCTAAAAAGCATCTCCGCTTTTCGCTCGAATCCTTAGCTGTGAGTGATGCAGAGTCTGCCTCATTCAGCGAAGATGAAATGAAGTTGGATGGACGCAGCGTGCAATCAAATCCTACCGGAGGTGAGGAGTGGCTTAACGATAATCTGATGCTCTGTGATAAATCTACAATTTATCTTAGCGAATCCAGCTTTAAATTGGGGCTAAAACTCATACAACAGCACATGCATGGTGAAGTGATCTGACAAACCCGAAATCCACAGCGTATGCTTTGCCAAAAACGATGAGAAGTTTGGAGGAAAATTACATGCGTGGGCTCAGTCACTATTATTATCTCAAGTTGTCAGCGTCTTACTATAAATTTCAGTGGAACCTTGTTAGCCTGACAACTCATGATACCGCAATCAGGTAATCGTGTAAGCGAAGTTGTCGCGTTTCAATCGAATAAGACATTCAAAACTTCTTTACAATGCTTGTCACCGAAGTTCATTCCTAGCATTTTTTTCCTTAATTGACATGAAAACTGGTGGTGTCTGCACCAATCAAGAGCTGCCTCGTCGTGGTGGTGCTGTGCCCAACCCCGTTTGGGGTGAGTTGAAATGGCTGTTGGCTTTCGCGATGACCCCAGTTACCTCGGGCACTCCCCTGATCCTATCATTTTTTTGCCGTGCTGCCCACTAAACGACCGCGGGAGGGCAGCACTCATTCACTTTAAAATCGGCCGCCTGTCTCTTCTGTTCCCCAAATCTTCATTCTCCTTCGTTCTGAGCGGCAACGTTCATCCTAATCCTGGCCCTGTCTTTCCCTGCTCACGGCGACCTGAAGAGGTAGGGGCTGCATCTGCGTTTCTCCTGGGGGTCCCCGACCACCCAACACTGTGACTCTTTGAGGCTCCCTAGCACGTATACCTCCACTGTTCAATCTGTTTCTCTTCCCCCCTTTGCCAACGCTGCATCCCCACCCCATCATCCTATGTTTCTGGCGGTTCTTTTACACCTCCCTCTTCTTCTCCTGACTCGCTCAGGGTTCCATGGAATGCCGGAGGTCTTTGAGCCAGAAGCGCTTAAGTGCTCCATTTTATCTCGCTTCATCAAGTAGACTATAACTGTATCCTGAAATCCAACCTCAACCCGTCTTCCTTTTTCCGGATTACTGAATGCTTTGCGCTGCGATCTGCTCGCACTAACTCCCGGTCTGGCATTTTTTCTCTCGATGACCCGCACGCCAGCAGTGGTGTCTTCATTTTCATCACGTAGGGCCTATCCTTCTCTAAACTCTCTATCTTCTCTCTCTCTCTCTCTTCGCTATACCCCTACTCTGACGACGTAGGGGTTAACATCTTACTAAATAACTCTTCCTCGTTCTCTCTAACGTTTGTGCTCCTTCTACTCGCTTTTCTTCAACGGATACCAGAACCAACTCTTTCTCCCCCTTTGTTCTCCATATATCTCTTCATTCTAGAGGAATTCAACTGCCGTCATTCCCTCTGGGACTTAAAAGGTACTTTTGACCCCCGTGAGGATGAAGTATTCGATTGGGTCATCTCGGACCTCGTTTCCCTCAATAACCCTGACATTCCTGCTCTTCTCCATTGCTCCTTTCCTGATATCTCCTTTGCTCCTTCCTCTCTTGCTCCTGGGAGGTGCTTTTCGAATTGGGCTCTGATTACCTCCCGACTTTACCAACGTTCTTCTTTCTCCGCTCTTCAGTCCCAACGAACGTCTCCCTTCCCTACGATTTTCTGAAAGCTTCTTGGTATAACTTCGCTTTTTACTTTAACTCTCACTTCTCCTCTGCCGAGGAGTACTCCCTTTTTCCTCGGCTGCTGCTCTCTTTTCCTCTGGCATTGAATGCGGGGCAAAATTTTCTATTCCTTGAGGTCGCGTCAATCGCTAGCCCCAATCCTGGTGGTCTTCTGAAGTGGAGGAAGCGGTAAGTGAAAGACGTAAGACTCGTGCTGCCGCTTATAGAAGAGATGAAGATTGTCAAGCTTACGGATCTGTTTCCTGACATGTCTTGTGTGTCATCACCAAAGCCAAGGCTGAGTCGTGGCTGCGACATGCTGTTCTCTCTCTCCGAAATCTAATCCTAAATCAGTCTGTTCTCTCCGTTTATTTGCTGGATCTTTTTTCTCATCTTCCTCTCCAAACTGTTCTTCTCCCAAGGCGTCCGCATCGGTTTACGCCGACTACTTGAGATCTCACTTTTCTTTCTCGCGGGCAAAGGCCTTGCGCTGCCGAAGCAGAGGCAACCTGTCCGAGCTCCGGCCGGCCATGTGCCCTTCATCTTTCTGTTCCATTAAACTTTTCGCGGCTGCCACAAACCTCTCCTCATCCACTGCTACTGGCCCAGACAAAGTGGCCTATCCCATGAAAAAGCGTCTTCCTCGCTCTGGCATGGATCTTTTCCTACACATTTGCAATCTTTCCTGGTCTTTACATTCCTTTTCTTTTCTCTGGAAGGCATCTTCTATTATTCCCATCCATAAGATGGAAAAGCCTCTCGACTCTCCTGCTTCCTTCCGGCCTATCTCTCTCCTCTCCTGCGTCTCAATGAACGCATCATTCTATCACGTCTACTCTTCTTTCTGGAGTATAACTCCGTTCTCTCTCCCTGGAAGACCGGTTTCCGCCCTGGACGGTGTACTGTACTCTCGATCAAACTCTTTATCTTTTTTTATTCATTTTAGATGGGTTTAACAAACTCAGGCCGAGTTCTTGGATGATTCTTTCTGCTTTTGATTCTGTGTGGACCCCTTCCCTTTTTCATAGAACAAAAAATGTGAGACCAACAAACAAAGCAAGGAGGGAGGCCAACCGAAATGGCTGGCATCTGTGAGGTCTCGTTTTTCTCTGTGAATCTCTACCAAGCTAACCTCCAGCCCCACCTCTTTATGTCTGCCCTCAGTCCGCTTCAATCCCTCTCTTAACTTTTCTTAGACGGCACTTTTTTCTTTTCTGAATATGTATCTTTGCTGGAGGCCAAGTTTTTCTCTCGTCTCAAGGCCTTTCGCTGTATTTCTGCTTTTTCTTGGGACACCTTTAGCTAGTTTTTCTTGTACAACAACCCTTTCTTACTTATGCTTCACCTGGATGGTTTCCTTTCCTTAGCGTTATTAACGTTACTTAATTGGAACGCTTTTACAGAGCGGCTAGTCGCGCCATCACTGGCTGCCACGTCCTCTATTCTACTTCTCTCTGAGGCGTCTCTACCTCCCCTACGAATAACTCTGATTCCTTTTGCTCTGTCTTCTTTTAAGCGGGCCCTTCGCCTCCCAATCTTCTTTCCTATTAAAGGTTTGCCTGGACTTGGAGCGAAACCAATCCAGATCCTCCTGGAGAGCTTTGTGCTCCACTTACCCAATCATCCTTTCCCCCTACTTTTCCTAGACGTGTTTTCTTTGCTTGCTCTTCCTCTCCTCCGTAGAACCCACCTTCCTTCATTGTGGAGCTGACTCTTTCCTCTCCATGCTCTCGCTCTTATCCTCCTCTTTCCTACCATGGTGCGGCTCTCGCCTACCTTCAATCTCTCCCACCTCACAATCTGATGATTTGGATTAATGACTCTATTCAATTTCCTTTTGGCAAAGGAGTCTCTGGCGTCCTTGCCAACTGCTCACTTTGTGCTGCGGAGGCCATTCTTTCCTTTTCTGCAGGCCCAGCATATTCAAGTTTTTCCGCTGAGGTTTGCGCCATTCTGCATGCTCTTCTCTGGTCTCGGCAACACCAACGAGTCTGCCATTTCTCTTTGAGATTTTTGCTCTGTCCTTGGCACATCTGGCAGAAACTGGCTTCTTTTTCCTCCTTTACTCTCAGGCTACAGTGGGTCTTCGGACACTCATTTTTCCGGGGGACGACGCAGCTGATGAGCTGGCCAGGCCAAGTGCGCTACTCTTACCTTCTGTAGTCCCTTGTAGCCTTTCTCCTTTTAACTCTCGCATCCACTCTTATCTTTTCTCGCTCTGGAGGCGTACTGTTTCATCTAAATTCTTCGACGCACAGAATCCATGCTCCTTAAAGCATTAAATCAATGTCTCAACCTGGGGCGTACGATCTACAAGGAGGCTGATTGGGTTTTGAAGGTGGCATTGAGGCCGGCTGACAAGGTTTGGGTCCAAATTTTCGAGTTCAATTTTTTTGATTTTTTCTTTAGGTTGGTAAACCTATGTAACTTAATGTGTTTTGAATATTGGCTTTAGAGCTAGGCTGAAACAATAGCTCACTATTTAAGTCAAAAGGTATATTTATGTTTAAGTAATTTGTTTGTATTAACTAAGTCATCTGGCGAGATAAATTTGTTTTTTTTCTTTGACAAACATGTGGTGTAACTGGAGAATGTTAATTGTTTTTCAGAGGGCGACCACCTCCCGATCCTCGCTCGCATTCAGATCACCCCCAAGGAGGTGTTTAGTCAGGTACTCTGTTTTACTTTTCTTTTCTTCGATTTTGTTAACCTGCCATTGGCAGAGCAGGAGAAATGTTTGTTTCATGACGCATGGTCGGGATTAGCATACCATGTTTTCCCAAAAAATAAGACAGGGCTATATTGATTTTCACTTCAAAATATGACGCTAAAGCTCATTTTTTGGGGATGTCTTTTATTTTCATCTATCAAAAAACACAATTACATAGTAGAGAATTATGAGATTTCTAAATATACAAAAAATATAAAAACCGATCCACATTTACTTATGAATAACACGTTTTATATTTAAAATACCACTATAAATCATTCAAAAATGACCACATTCTCGTCCCCTGGAATGTCTTACCCATCTTGTCCCTGGATAAAAATGCGCAGAAAAATATTTCTTATCCAAAGTGGCAATTTTTAACTATTTTTCTAAAAATCAAGCAATCACGTAATTATTGCTAGGTTCACGTGTCTCTTTGTTGCTAGGTTCACGTGTCTCGTGTTATGTCCCGACCTACTTGTATGACGTCGTTATTTCCCGCTATCAACTAGGGCTTATTTTAAAGGTAGAGCTTATATTAAAATTATTCTGAAAATTCACGCTAGGTCATATTTTTGGGGAAACACGGTAGTAGCTGTTAGCATGATATTGGTTAAGATAACGTCATTTCATTTCACCCTCGCAGAAATTCCCTCCTTTATTTCATCCGCAGATTTATATTTATTTCTGGGATTCCTCCAACCGACCCACCAGAGACGCTTCCCGTTTCAACCCACCGGGGACATTTCCCGTTTAAACCCACCAGCGTCACCTCCCGTTTCATTTCGTCATGTTCCGCATCTGTCTTCTAGTAAGATTGAGTTCACAAACAAAGTGTTAACTTCCAATGAACATGCGCCCTGCATCAATTCACACCCCGTCCTGCCCCGTCTGTGGAAAGAGGTTGGGTGTCATAGGTAGCTGGCTTGTAGGTGGCTGACCTGATCATGCGCTTGGAGAAAGACCGATCAACGACGGAGAAGCAGCTCGAGCTGGAGAGAAGTCGCGTCAAATCGCTCATCGCTAAGATCGACTCCCTCGCCCAGCGCCGGCTCATGCAGCTGCCCGAAGTTGTTCAGAACGGTGAGCGTTTGTGTTTTGCATAAGTTGCTGAATTGTGACAAAACAATCATGATGCACGACGAGTGGCCAGCCTACCCAGCGGGGTTCCCAATCTGGCTCTCAACGTTGCCCTATGTCATCATGGATTATTATGACGTGACAGAGCACGACGCATGTGCGGTTGACATAACCGAACTGGAATGGCACGTCGCGTACACCGGACGCCATCTCGAGCGCAATCGCGCTAAGTTGAACGCTGCCGAAGTACTCAACTCATCGCTGAAAGAAGATATCGAGTTTGTGAAAGATCACTGGTGAGTTAATTTGATTAACTGATCGTGTTACGCGCGATGTGACGTCACAATAAATGCGTTCTTCGCAGCCCGCTGGTCGAAGAAAAGTTACAATCAGAGAAGGAAGCGATGGAACGAATCAAAGAAATGCAAAAAGTCACTGACGACGTGAGTAGTGACGTATGCTTAGACTGCGTCCCAGACGTTAGCACAAGTCAGGAGTTCGAGGGATCGAATCGAGATTGAAACCACAGCGAGACAGCGCAATGGTTGTGGTTATTTTTCTAAAACCTGTTGCGCCAGGCAGAGGATGGATTTGCAGTGTGTGTCGCTGTCATTCGCTCATCATAATGGTGTGTTGTGCCGCAGGAATTAGCGGAGGCCCGTGAGGTGCAAGAAGAAGCGGAGGAGAAATACAGGAAAGCGGTCGCGTTCGCGGATTCGGAGCGGGAGAAGATTAGAAAGGAGCTAGAGGGGGTTCGCCATCAGCTCGGAATGCTCAAGTGAGGATAGTGGTGGCCGGCGGCTTGGACCGGCGATCAAGTTCCGCAGTTTCTGATTGAAAAGTGCCCGTTTAATGCCTGCGATTTTGTGCCCGTTTAATGCCTGCGATTCTAATCCGCTTTAGGGCAATTTTTCTTGCTTGTTTGCACCGCTTGCGATAAAACTGCACTTGTCCGACACTAGTGGTAACTCGAAAGCAGGTATAAGAACAATGATGCTCTGTAAATGCTTCGTGGTGTAAGGATGAATGCTTCCAGGAAAGATTTCACACATTCGAAGTCGATGCATCAAGCGTACGTGAAGAAGGCGGAGGAGAGTCGTGCAAGGCTCGCGAGGCAGGATGAGGAGCTCGTGGAGCTGGAAACCAAGATCGAGGAAGTTAAGGAACAGGAGCAGCAGGAATACGACAGGATCCAAGTTCTTCGAGAGTCTATCCGCCAGGTTGAATTTGAGACTGGAGAAATGACGAAGAAGAAGAATGAGTTGGAACAGGATCTAGAGGAGATGGTGAGTTTGATTCTCGGCAATAAGGGGTTGCACGCCCTATCTCATCTGCTTAACCCTTAAAGGATCATAAAATTTTAATTCATAAAATTTGAGACAATTCCGCAATTGTGTGGTAACAACAAAATTACAATAAATCTCAGAAAAATGTTTATTACGTCATAATGATATAACAATTAACAATCATGTAACGTATGTGTTACATTATCTCTCAAAGGGTTAAGATCAAGTAGCCTAGCTAATTGTGGTCATGAAAGAAAAAATGTGCCTCATACGTCATGCCACTCCTCCGACGTTGCGTTCCTACCCCATGTTGCACCCCCAACTCCCGTTGCGTCCCTACCCGATGTTGCACCCCCAACTCCCGTTGCGTCCCTACCCCATGTTGCACCCCCAACTCCCGTTGCGTCCCTACTTCATGTTGCACCCCCAACTCCTTATCATTTTACTGGCAATTGCAGCGTGTCAGCATGGAGGGCCGTTTGTCTGGGTTGGAGAGAACGTACAAGGAGAATCTTCGGAAGCTGAGGAATCTCCAGGAGACAAATCGTGACATCAAATACGACATCGAAGACATGAGAGAGGAAATCAAAACCTGGTGCGTCGTTGGTAGATCGGCAGTTTAATCCACAAGTCGGTTTGTTGCTGCGCTTTTTGTCAGCTCCCCTGCTCGGTTGCAGGCTTGTGGTAGAAACACTCTTAGGCAACAGCACCGTAACTCCATAGCAAGTCAAAGCTCTGCTGGTAAGGTTCTCCTGTGGGTTATAATTATGATGTCACACAGTGAGAAGGCGATCACCAAGTCTGAGAAGGAGTTGGTTCGATACCAAAAGGAACGGGAGCGGATGCAGGAGCAACTCAAGGTGGCTAACGATGACGTCGCTAACATCTCAATGATCAACATCGAGTTGAAGAGTGAGTTCCCATGCCAACCGCACATGCTTCGCGCTTTATGACGTCATTGTGTTACAGATCAGCTGGAAAAAGAGGAGGCGAAGTCGCAGGCGCTCGAAGAAGCTCTAAAGGTAGGGGTATTTCCTTCCCCACGATCAGGGGTTGTTTGCTGTCTGGACAGCCGAGGATCACGGTTGGATTCCGCTGCTACCATGGCATCCAATCGATCTGGTGATGATGCGTTCGTTGCTAGTGGATGGTCACGTGGTTGCTGCGTCGCCTGCTTTTGGTAATTTTATTGGCTGGCTGTTTGTTATAGCTATCAGTTCTGCTTACAGTCGCGACTACTCTGGTTGTCATAACAACGATGTTTATTTGAGGAAACCGCGGAGAACCTGCGCAAGCAGGTGAACGACGAGATGAAGCAGCGTACGGCGCTTGAGGCGAAGCGACAGCAAAACGCAAAAGCGCTTCTCAAAGGACGATCAGGTGAGATCGAGCGTGCTGCGTGTGTGCGCGCGTGACTTTTGTTGTGACGCAACAGACAACGTGAAGAAGAAGGAAATGATCGAGAAAACGCTGCAGGAAACGATGCAGGCGGTTCTGAAAGCGACTGAGGAAGTGAAGAGGCTGCAGAAGGAACATGACGCGACTGAGAAGGTAGGTGATCACGTTATGTGGGAGCCACAAACCCGTTTTAGTGGCGTTTGTGAATCCCACTGTTAATTGGTTGCGCCCAGAAATCGATCTCTCCATCCTTGTCACGTGACATATTTAGCAAAGCGTGTGAGCCACGTAATGTTTGCAGGTGATCGCGAGTCTTGAATCGAAGTTGGTGGAGGTGAACGCGGAGTACGAACGTGTGGAGAAGGAGTTGGCGGAGAAAAAGCGGGAGATGGAACCTATTGAAGCTAAGCTACAGGTAATCGCTTATCGTGACGTGGTGGTTACGTCATCCTCATTGTAACGTGTGTTGCACAGGAGGAACAGATGTCGCTGCGCGAGCGAATCAGCGCGCTGCAGTTCGAGGAGTCGCAGCTCGAGCGGAAGTACAAGGAGCTTCAGGTGACACAAAACACGATGCAGAAGAGGTTCGCCGCCACCTCCAAGAACATCGAGCGCCTCAAGTGAGTATCGAGTCACGTGGTGGTGCTCCCAGACTCAGATGAGTTGGGTCTATGCGGCTGCTGGTCTCTGAGGTCCCGGAACTCGGGGTCATGTGTTCACTACATTGCAGAGACGAGTTCGATGAACTTCAGCTTCAGCTCGAGCATGGTCAGGACACCAACGCCGCCCTCAAAACTCAACTCGAACAAGCGCAAGGTTGGTGCATGGCTGGATCTATTGTGTAGCACTTGGGGGGGGGGGGCGCGTTTCGCGCTTTGCAAGCACTTGTTTGAAAGTTTGTGTTCGATACCAGAATCGAACAATGTAAGCATGATGACCGCGAACTTTCAAGCAAAATCTACTTGGACCATGATATTCATCAATTTTCACGCAACAAATGCAAAAAGCGTGTTCTCGCATAAGTAAAATACTTTTATAACCTAAAAAGCTTGATATTCAAGACTATTTATTATGATCGATAAGATGGCTAAATTTTTTTGCATCAGTATCACAAAATTATTGTTTTTACATCAACGGGTTGGTTAGTCATTTCAATACTCAACAGCCCGCATGGTAACGTCGACAATGCATAAAAATGATAATGTAATAAGATGCAAGTTGCTTTGTTTCTGCAATGTATAAAGTTAACCCACATTCATTGCGGGTTAACTTTATTGCAAACCCGTTCACGCGCGAACGATATATTTGACCCGACCGAATTTTCCTTGTGCAATATTTGTTAGTGTGTAAGAAACCTGACCTTGTGTATCTAAATCACATGTACACTGAACATCGATCTGACCGAGTATTACATCATTTGTCGAGGTATCGGATTGGTCGTGAATGATTTTGCTCCAATCGTAAATTCATTTTTCTATTCCCCCCGATCGCTATCAGTAACAAATGCTATATTGGGGTCGTGTAAATGCATTCTCTTCTCGTTCTCGCTCGTGCTGCTTGTCACTCGTGACTGGTCAGTGACAACTTCTTATCAAAATCAATGGGATCCCGCACCAAATGGCGCCAGGGGTCTCGCGTTGCCGATCTCGGTCCTGGATAAGTCACGTGGTAGCGATGACGTCGTCCACCACGCATTACCATTGTGACATTTCACAGCGCGGATGTTGGAGCGGGAGAGGAGCCACGCGAAGATGATGAAGGAGCGAGAGGAGGTAAAGAAGAGTCTGGAAGCCCGAGTGGAGGAGGAGCTGAAAATTAATCAAGAGGTCGCTGAAAATTATAGGTGGGTGCACAACATGTGTTGTGATGTTACAGTTGGGGGCACGAAATGCCGTGTGGGTTACAGGTGTGTGCATGAAATGTCGTGGGTGGTGCAGCAAGATTGTGAACACGTGTTTATGTGTCTTGCGGTGCAGGGAATTGCAGAGCGAGCATTTGGATTTGAAGAACCGCTTGATGTCGCTCTACGATACCAAGGTGAAGATGGAAGTAAGTGTAAAGGACCACAAGCAGCTGCTCGCACTCCAGGCGAAGCTGAACAGTGCACTGGAGGAGTACTACCGCAATCGAAATCAGTTCAACAAGGCCGGCCTTAACAAGTTCAGGATCAAATCGCAGGTGATCGTGAGTTCGATGCTAGCGCGTAAACACGAGCTCCATTTATTTTCCACTAAGAAACCCTTCTGGCTGATGACGTTGAATCTGGTTCAGTTATAAAAATCCTTCCAACTTTCAGAAAGATGCAACAACTTGTTTGTGTTGGATGGAAAACCTGTTTCGAAGTTAACAGCATTGTTCACTCCTTCCACAAACACTGCGACCACTCTGAGAAGTGCCTCTCCCAAGGGCACAGCATCGACTCAGGGTCAAGGCCGTAAATCCATGGCCCAGGAGCGGCCGTGAGTGAAGCCAACGTGG
Source organism: Trididemnum clinides (assembly GCA_963675345.1). Lineage (NCBI taxonomy): Eukaryota > Metazoa > Chordata > Ascidiacea > Aplousobranchia > Didemnidae > Trididemnum > Trididemnum clinides. The sequence continues at coordinate 28,463,307 of OY776306.1, forward strand.
GCTTCCTACCAGCACCACGCTCACGTGCCGCATTCGCTTTGAAGTGCTGGTGGATTTCTGTACTCACCTGGTCAAGGATTGCACCTACCCGCGTGAAACTAGAAGTCGCCACTTTCGACGGTGAACTGCTGCTCGATTCAAGTATGACGTCATCATGCTGTTCAGGCGAGCAACGCGATGATGACGAACGTTCAACAAGGATTAGAAATTGCTATTGACAATGTGTCGTTGTTCCTCCGCGGACAGATGGACGGATCTGCCGCTGGTCAAGTGCATTCGGCTGCCATGAACTTTCTCAGTTAGATGCGTGATCATAGCGCTGGTGGATTTTAATTGTTTGTGTTTGACAATTCATTCCTGTTCGTCACCCTCGTCAACCAAGCAGTGGGTGGAACATCATCAAACAGCTTCCAACTTTAAATTTAACTCGAAAGTATTCATGGCTACAATAGTTGTGATATCAGCTGCAATAGCGAGCAAATAACAACTTCACTCCAATGTTTCCCCCTTTTGTTGCCTTGTTTTTTTAAAAATGTACTTAATATACTTTTTTATTCAACAGCTCGCTTGTACTAGTCAACTTGGCTATCAACTATTTGTTATTTTGTTTTTGAACGTGACGGTACCTGCTAGCCGGGAAAATTTCAAATAAATGGTTTTTATTTACTACGCTTGAAAATAATTTTAAAAAAATAAGATTTAGACCAAGAAACATCAAAAGCTAAGCAACTCCCCACCAGTAAATAGACGTCGAAGAACGTGCTGCAAATAATCCGTTGTACCGATTACAGATTATTTTTGTCCGCAATAACAAAACGCAAAAATGCCACAGAGAACAACACAAGAATTATAAGTTATGTGGATCAGGAAGCAGCGAAAAATTAGGAAACGTTTACTTTTTTTTTCAAGAATACCCAAGTTATTATATATAAGATAACATTAAATAGGTATCGTCAGCATTCAAGGTAACCGAGGATTTAGTGGAAAGAGGCAGGCCATTCACATACATTAGGAAAAGAAGTGGACCAAGCGTAGATCCTTAAGGAACTCCAGACGCGATGCGTTGTGTAGAAGAGCAAGAATCATTAACTTTTGTACATTCAAAGCGATTAGTGAGGTAACTCTTGAGAAGGTAAAAAGCTAATCATCAAATTTCAAAATATTTTTCTAGTTTTTAACTAAAATTTTGTAGCCAAATGCTTTTGGCAGATCAAATATAGACTGCAGTTAATTAAATTTTGTTCAATATTTTTTAAATGGTATTGATATATATCGCAAAGTTAGTGGAGGAATTGCTTCTAAACCTACAATGATGATTACTTAAAAGACAGTATTTTTCCAGAAGGTGGTTTAATCGACGATACACAAGCTTTTCAAAGATTTTTTTAAAGTAAAAAAGTAAAGATATTGATCTGTAATTAGTGACATCGTTTGGATCATCTCTTTTGAAAATTGGAACTACTTCACCTACTTTTAGTCCGTCAGGAAAAACGCCTTTCATTTAGCAATAGTCAGGGTTGCCTTATCGTGCTTATTTTCAAGAGCAATGTCTTACAAAATATGAATGCCCTTATTTCTAAGAAATGTGCTTATTTTCGATTGCCGTGCTTATTTTCTAGAATATAGATTAATAAATCTAGGTTTTCCTAAATTTGTTTGCTTATTAAGCTTTGTTTTGTATATAGAATTCTTTATTACTTGGCTAGCACACGTAACAATCGTCTACTATCACGTAATTCAGGAAACGTTCTCGTAGTTTCTCCAATTTTGTGCAATTGCGATGAATTTACTCATGCGTTCTTTTTGTTATTGTTACGTCAGTTTTTTTTAGCGAGAACAGTAGGCTTTGTTGGCGAGAGTAGAGTAGTAGACAGGTAGGCTCATGATAGTGAAAATTACGAAGAGTAGAAAGATTAAGATTCGAAGGGAATAGTTAGAGTACATAGGCTTGCGTGAATAATATTGTAAGCAAGCTTAGCAGTTTAAAGAAATTTTGATAAATGTATTAAAGTATCTGTAATTATCATAGAGGGTGGTAATTTGAGTAGTCTCAGGTTTACAATCAACAACTTTTGTATACGACCTGATATCATATAAGCGTGACAGCATTTATTAAAGTTAATTCGTATAATTTTTAGACATAATTTAGAAAAATGAGTAAGCGTAAGCATGTATTTCGTGATAATTATGAAAAAGAATTTGCTAATGTAAAGCAAAGCCGAAAAGGCAAGAGCTATGCTCACTGCTGCTATTGCGATAGTGAAATCAACCTTGAGGCCATGGGAAAAACAGCTATTAGTGCACACAATGCTACCACAAGACAAAAGAATAATGCTAGGAGAATTGCATCAAACCAATCAATGAAGAATTTTTTTACGAGCAGAACTTCACCAAATAACATGGATTACAAGGCGGCAGCAGCAGGGGGGGCTTGGGCATTTCATATTGCCAAGCATCAGCAATTATTTCTTTCTAATGATTGCACTACACATCTCATAAAGGTGATTTTCAGTGATTCTGGCATAGCGAAAACATTTACAAGTGCCAGAACGAAAACAGCATCCATTATCACTGGTGTGCTTGCTGCATTTGCCCAGAAATCATTATTATCAAAACTTGGAGAAAACCCATTTTCAATATCGATAGATACTTCTAATCACAACGAAGTGAAACTTTTTCCCTTGGTTGTCAGATTTTTCAGCGCCAAGGTTGGAGTGCGAGTGCGAATTCTCGATCTGCGGTCAATGCCATGTAAAAGATCACAACAGATAATGAACTTCATCTGTTCTTCTCTTGAGGAAAATGGGCTCAAGCTTGAAAATATAACTTCGTTTTGTGCTGACAATGCACCAGTAAACTTTGGGGGTTGGCAACAAAAAGAAAAAAACAACGTTTTCAATCGCCTGCAAGAAAAAACCAGTGCACGTTTAATCCCAATTGGTTGTCCTGCATATATTTTACATAATGCTGCTGAAAAGGGAGCTGAAAGACCTACTGTAGACATCAGTCCCGTAGCATTCCAACTTCGGGCCCGGCCCCCCCCAAAGTAAGCGCAAGAGCCCCTGCGCACAGGTCATATCACTTTAGAGGTGTAAAATTGAAAAGCTGCATTAAGAAAATACACCACAATTTGTACATAAGTAAACAGGCTAATGTCAGAATAAAGCATGCCGATACCGAAGGTGCAAGTCATAAAAAATTCGGCACCGATGCCAGAGTTCAGTAGGACATTTATGCAGACACTGCGAAACGAAAGCAATGACACTGAAAAACATGAAAAAGTTATAAAAACACAGTATCATTTAAATAGTCTGGAGCGAACCTTTTTGTTCGCAAATGCTCTTATGACATTGTCATAATCAAGAGATCGGGCGCAGTCATTTTCGATTGACAACATGACTAATGAAGATAGTCTACTGTCTGTCATAGACGTTCTATTAAAACTTTTGATCAGTTTCAATTTGCTGAAGCTTCTTTCAGCGCTGGCAACAGTCACGGGGCAAGTTAGTAAGATTCGAAGTGCGATGTACACATTCGGATACAATTCAAATAAATGAGTCTTTAGAAGATAGTTCAGAAAGTCTTGAGCCGTATTGAGATTGCGTTTTTTTTTGTAAAATTAAAACAAACCGCTGTAGCTCGGCGCTCATTTCATCAGAATCAATGTCACCGAACTTTTTTTGGAACTCTTTACAGCAAGTAAGAAGAGCATTTTCTTGTTGCACAAGCAAAAGTTTGTCTCGTGTGTACAAAAACGAAAAGACGGAAGAAACCTCACGTAACAAATTAAAGCGCTCCTTTATTGACATAATAGCCTGGTCTACTAATGAATAGAAAAAGTTGCTTTTAAATTTCAGTTCAGGAGTAGCTCGTTGTTCCTCTTCACCTTGGTAATCAAACAATCTTCTTTTCTTTCCACTTCTTGACGGAGGAAAAGAAGGATCAATATCCAATTCCTGTGCTATTTCAACAGCAGATGTTGCGGCACTGTCATAACCCGTTGTGCGATAGTTTTGCAAAAACTTTTCAGTTGCCTGGATTTCCGTTTCCATTGTATGAAGGGAGACTCCATACGATTGAAGAATCTTGCTTGCTTTATTGACTTGGAATAGGATATCATACCAAATAAACACCGACAAAAGAAAACTCCATTTTGATAAATGAGCTATCAACGATTTTGTTTCTGAGGCAGCTCTTCCATCTTTTCTTTCTATGGAAATGGCTTCCAAGTCTTTCAGTGCCAGCAACACCTCTTTTAAATTGTATCGAAGAGGTTTGATGCATTTAATTCTGCTTTCCCAACGAGTATCAGATTGTGACTTTATGGACAGCTCGACATGTTTCTTCAAAATTTCTCAACGCTGAGCAGAGGAAGAAAACAGCACATACAACCTTGTAAGTACTCCAAAAAATGTCAATGCTTCCGTCGATGAATTAGCACTGTCAACAACAACTAAGTTAAGGGTATGGTTTGCACAGGGCACGTAAACAGCTTTGGGATTGATGTCTAGCATTCTTGCTTGGACCCCAGAATGTTTTCCTTTCATGTTAGCACCATTATCATATGACTGACCTCGACAATCAGACAATTCAAGTTGCAGTTCGGTCGCTTTTTCTAAGAAAGCGTCCAACAAGCCTTTCCCAGTACTGTCACTTATTCTCAAGTAGCCAAAAAATGTTTCTTTAACAACAGCAGCTTCTTCATTACATAGTACATAACGGAGAATGACAGACATTTGTTCATGATGTCACATATCTGGAGTGCAGTCCAAAATTATAGAAAAATATTTTGCCAATTTCAATTGCTGTAAATTTTCTTTTTCAACTTCTGTCGCTAGCAATTCAATTAGTTCATTTTGTATGGTAGGACTCAAATAGTGATCTTTAGTGTTTTTATTCTTGATTCTGTCTTGAAGCTCTTTTGGGATCGGATCTCTTCTTGCCACAAGCTCAAATATACCCAGAAAATTTCCATTGTGAGGAGATCCTAAGACTTCTTCAGATCCTCTAAAAGCAAGATTCCTTTCCGATAGAAACAAGGTAATGTCGATAAATCTCTCTAAAACATTTCTCCAAAAACGTCTTTCATTGAAAAAAATATTCATCTCGCGTTTGTCGATAGTGGATGAATTTCTTATCCCTTCAACTAGCAACATCCATTGACTGCAGCATTCTTGGTGGGAAATGCCGTTTTCATGGTCTTTCAGTTGTTTCGAAAAACCCTCCCATGTATTTATACCACTACAAAAGGGGCTTAGTGTTTTTCCAAATAGCTTACAACAAAAGCAAAAAACTTGATCTGATTCCCCAGAATAAACTAGCCACGACCGTGAAACACTTTCACCATTAGATAACACACGTTTATAATGGTTGGAGGAAAAACGTCGCCTTGGAGTTGTGTTATTATATGGAAAATTCATTATTAGTTGATGTGGTCCACGCTTTAATATATCACATCGTTGAGCATCAGAAATACTTTCAGGCCATTTACATGGGTCATCAGGGATAGGGGTAAATTGAGATTCAGATATTTTTGATAATGAAGGTTGCGTATTGGCAGGTAAATCACAACTTACATTTTCTGGAAATTCACAATCACTTTGATGCTGATCGTCATAGTCTTCTTTTTCTTGTACACTATAGTTTTCTTCATCCCTCTCGGTACTAGTGCCAGGTCTACTCTGCTCAGTAATCTTGAAAAAATCTGTCATCTTGGGCAATTTTGCTACAGCATCTCGAGCAGTGGCTGTTTCTTTTCTCTTTTGAGCACCACTTTTTGAACGTTTCATTCTATACAATGTCAATAAAATACTTTATCTGCACTCTTCAGTGTATATATATTGTCCCGGTATTTATAGCCAAACAGAATTCCAGACCATTCTATGATTGTTGCGTAACAACCGCATTGTTACGTCAATCGAATATTCAAGATTCTACCAGAAAATCAATCGAAATATTCTAGATTCTGCGAGATAAAATGACGTCGCATTCACTTATGATGTCACAAGCCAATTTCTTCCTACAGTTTAAATCGGTTGTAAACAAGTCTGCTGAAGTGAAAATAGTCACGTAGCCAAAAAGCAATTTCAGACTAACTTGGGCCCCCAAAGTTGGCCTGGGCCCCCCCCCAATTGGGGGGTTTGGGGGGCGGCTGCTACGTCTCTGGTAGACATTGAAACAATAGTTTTAAAAATCTGCAGTCACTTCAAGAGTCAAACTAGTAGAATACAAAATCTTAAACAATTTCGCGCACAGTTTGAAGCTCAGTACATTGCACTCCCCACTCACACGCCAACACGTTGGACTACATTAGGTAATGTGCTCGAAAAGATGATAGAACTTTGGTAGCCACTAACGCAACACTTTCTTTCCCTACGGTGTCCACCACGGATTCTTGAGAATTTTTTCAGATCAGAAGAGTCGCTTGTTATCGTGTCTTTTCTTCATAGTGCTTTGTCGTTTTTCAAAAAGCCGCTATTTCTGTTACAGAGCACTAGTGCATTATTTCCGGAACTGGCTGACATCTTTAAATCATTCAAGACGGCCATTTTTCAGCGTCGTAATTCAGAATTTTATGGAGCAAAAACAGATGAATTATAAAAAGGAATCGACAGTGACTGTGCTGAGGTGCTAAAATCAAGCTTCAAAGAATTTTATGAAGTGACTCTAGAATACATTGACAAATGGTATTGACCAGATAAGCATCCAGCCAACGTTGCCTGGGCACTGCTGAGAAATTGGTCAGTTACGTATGAAGTAAAAGAAATGGCGAAGTAGGTCGATCCCGAGGCAGCAATGGCAGATGAGCTATTTGACGAAGTTTCGTCTCTCAATGATATGCTTGAAAATATTCATGAAGATAGCCCAGAGACGAAGTGGATAAAAATTTTTTCTGAAAATGATTCTCTACCGCTTTTATGCAAATTAGTTGCTATTGTTTTCTCTATTCCGGTCAGCAACGCATTCGAGTATTTTCTCTTGTCTCATCGCAATGGAGTAAGGAAAGAAATCGTCTAAACTCTAAGTGAAAAAACTGTCAAATCACTGTTACAAGTTCGAGTAAATTTAGACTTCAGTTGCTCCGAGATGCACGAAGTCATTTCCAAAGATCAAAAACAGCTTAAGCAAATTCTTAGTGGTGAAAAATAATTATGATTTGGCTTTTAAATCAATAAACAGATCTTGCTTGTATAAAAATACTCAATTTCCGTTAATTCTAGTATTTAAATTTTTTTCAATTTGTTAATCGCAAGGAAAAATTCATACCAGGTGATATTAATATGATTTCTGCGATACAAAATTGTTAAAGAGTGGTAATCTATTACGTCATCGCACAGCAGCGTGCTTATTTTTTGGTGTAAGCAGATGGTAACTCTGGCAATAGTTAAATAGAGTACTTAAATACTGCGCTGAGATGATATTTGCCGCTTTAAGAAAATGAGTGTTTGTGTCGTTACTTCTAATGGCTTTTTTTTTCTTTAAGTCCGCGAATAATTGTCGACACTTCATCAGCGGTTGAGGAGAGAAGGACATAGAAAGCAAATTTGCTAATTGCGAACCAGTGGGTGTCAACATATAAGGTTGTTGGTTAGTTAGAGACGCAGTTTTATTAAACTTGGGGCCAATTTCTACAAAATGATTGTTAAAGCTACCATTGCTTGCGGTTCAGTACTAAATATATTATTATCGGTTGCAATTTGGGACAACAAAATAACTTTAGGTTTCTTCACGTAAACAAGGGCAAAAATAGTTTCCCAGATTTTTTTGAATCGCTCTTATTTTCATCTCGAGCAGGCCTGCACGACATATGGCCCGCGAAAGCATTTCAAAGTCAGTCAATGACTGAACTCTGTCTTTTCTGTATTTCACCTACTCTGTGTGATGGAAAGCATTTTGATCAAATCTTATTTCTCAATCATTACGCAACAGTTACTTTTCTTATGATGCCTTATTCAATGTTCATTAGAAGTTCTTGTATGTTAATAGCTGATGATGTTAACCTAGATGAGCCAGAGAAGAGCATCAAGAATAGAAAATTTTATAATTCTCTTCTAGGGTCATTGCGCAGGCAAAAAACGATCAGATACAAGTAGCCTACAAACCAATATTCATCTATCCATAGAAAGAAGTTCACTTGTTTTTTACAGTAATAGTTATCGTGTTGTTTATGTGCTAGTGTTACGTAATCTGCATGTAGCTGAACTTTGTTTTTGACTGGATAACCATGTCTGAGGGGGAAAAAAGAAAATAGACAGCGAGCACAGAGCGTTTAATTCTGAGTGGACGAACAAGTACTTGTTTGTAACGAAGACAAAATAATCTGTCTAGTGTGTTGCGAAGTGGTAGCCCTTCCCAAGGAATATAATTTGAGACGACATTTGGAAACTCAGCATCTTACTATCACTAAATTAGGTCGAAATAAAAAGAGCCTTAAAGCAGCCAGCCTCACGAAAAGCCGGTAAGGAGCAGCAATTTTTCAAAACATTCGACAACGAAAGTGCCAAAGCTACAAATGTTAGCCTCCAAATTTCGAGAAAAATTGTTGCTTCTGGAAAATGTTTTACAGACGGAGAGTTTGTGAAAAAGTACATGCAGCTAGCTGTATCAAAGCCTTGTCCAGAAAAGATGCGGTTGTTTCAAAACATCAGTCTCTCACGCATGACCGTACAAAGAAGGGTGGCTAAAATAACTTCCAAGCTAACTTAACGGATCAATTAGAGCAAAAAATAAAAGAATTCTTAGCAAATTGCGTGCATCGCTAGCCTCTTGCATTACTATAGAAGAATTCTGTTTTTATTTATTGGCTATGGATGAAAGTATTGATTGTTGCAATACAGCCCAGCTTGTCATATATATTCGAGGCGTTGACAAGGACTTTAATATTAGTAAAGAACTTGCTGTCATGCAATCAATGAGAGGCCATACTACTGAGAGAGACATCTGTGTGAATTATTTAATTGTGTAAACAAGAAGTTGGCATACAGCTTTACAAACTTAGTGGCCATTTGCACCTATGGTGCTCCAGCTATGTGTGCAAAGCATACCGGAGCAGTTTCTCTAATTCAGGAAGTCATTGAAAGACGTACAATCACACACCACTACATTATTCACCAGCAGGCTTTGTGTGGCAAGAATTTTAAATTTGACCACGTAATGTCTGTGGTAGTTTCGGTTGTAAATTACTTTCGAGCTCGCACTCTAAAACGTAGAATATTTAGAGCATTTGTGGAAGAGGTGAATACTGAATATAAAGACCTGGTATACCATACGAAAGTGAGATGGATGAGTGGAGGAAGAATACAACAGCGTTTAGTTGCTTGGAAAGAGGACGTTTTACAGTTCCTAACTAAAACTAAATCCACCAAATAACCGTTAATACAATTCACAATAAATCACCACAGAACACGACACTTCTTTCTTCAGCCTCTACACTTTTACTCTCTTTACACTACACTCTGTACAACTACAACTCTACTAAAGGTGTAAAAATTTCGCCGCCTTATACATAAATGGGCAGCGTTCCAGGAAAAGCCAGAACAACATCACGTGATACAGAAAAAAGCACCGTTAATAAATTACGTAATCGGCAATAAAAAAAATCTTCGAGAAAAAACAAGATTCACTCGAATACTCTGGAACTTAGTCACGTGGTCAACTATTGTGACGTAAGAAGAGGCGTGTGAGTTACAAATCTAAATGCAAAAGAAAAAAGGTTCGAGTGGAGTGCCCGGGATAACTGGAATCCTCGGGAAGGTCAACAGCCATTTCGACCCAACCCAAACGGAGTCGGGAGCCGCGCCACCACATTGAGGTGGGGCTGTTGATTGGTGCAGCTACGGACTCTGCGCCGCTCGCTCTTTGGCCACTCTCTGTCTCTTTACGTTCTATGGTCCAGTCCTTGAAGAGTTGCCCTGCTTCTGGGGCTCCATGGTCTTCCGCCATGCCCCCATCCCTCGGAAGGGGTCGGGTAACAACAACAACAACAACAACAACAAAAAAAGGTCTTTTTCGAAAATAGCCGAGATATAGAAAGTAAGTATAGGGCTTGAGATAATTCAGATTTTACAAATAAAATAATCACGGCAAAACAAAACGAGAGATAGCAACAACTATACATACAGGATGGTCCAAAAGTAAATGGACAGTAGTCAAAATTGGCTTACACCTAAATTAGGTGAATATTAGTAAAAAAAGATTATTTGTTGGTTATATTTATGCAATTTTCTGTTAAAACTACGTTAGTTGTGGAGTATAATTGCTATTTTAATAATCCCCCAATTACAGCAACTAACCAATTTGAATGATTTTTATTTTCAACAAGATGGGGCTCTTTCACATTATTCCAGGAGAGTTCGTGAGTACCTTGATGAAAAATTTTCATCAGCCTGGATTGGTCGAAGAGGCCCAATTGATTGGCCGGCACGTTCACCAGACTTGACCCCTATGGATTTTTTCTTTTGGGGAGTTCTAAAGGATAAAGTTTATTCTAGAAAGCCAAGAAGTGCAGAAGAATTGAAAAATTACATAAGAGATGCATTTCAAGAAATAAATGCCCAAAGTGATTTGTGTAAAAAGATTTGTCAAAGCGTTGGAGACAGACTTCAAAATTGTGTAAATCAAGAAGGAAAACAGTTTGAGCATTTACGTTCACAAATAGTATTAAAATTTATTCAATTTGGTCTTTTATTTTATCTTTTGTAAGTAAACGTGTGATTTTTAAGTAAAAATTTTTTACTGTCCACCTACTTTTGGACCACCCTGTATATAAAACTATTCTTTCAACGCAAATTTATTTATTCGTGACAACATGCGAACAAACGTTTTCGATTATAATATGAACATGAACAAGCAGCGCTCTTCTTTGTCTGATGAAAGTCTGGAGGACATCCTGAAAATATCTACTTCCCATATGTATCCCCATTATGACCTTGTTGCCGGGAAGCGATGCAATATTTCACATTAGTGTTTGTCATTAAAGTGCGCATAAGTTTCTACCGAGTTTGAAGTATTACACAATGATAATGTACGCTTAATTGCATTATAACCGATGATTTAACGTAAAAATAATGCTCATGCAGTCCTCCGCAAATTTTTTCTAGTCAATGTTACCCCGAGCCTTTTTTGAGTTGTGCAGGCCTGATCTAGACGCTTGTGAAAGAATTTACGTTTAGACATTTCTATGAGACGATTTAAACGACTTCGATCAATTTTGTAGCTGCCATAATGCCGGCAGATCTTTTTTAAAAATTAACCGTTTGTTTTTGACTTTTATCAATTTTAAAATACATTAGTCAGCCACGGTTTTAACCTAATTCGTTTTTCTCTTCTAGTAATTGATCTGAACGAGGCGTTTTTATTTACCACTTCAGAAAAAGTTTTGATGAGTTGATTGAGTTGTATGTCGATAGAGGAATCAAAATTTAGTTTCCCTAGTTCTAATTCAAGATCATTGAATAAAATTAATTGATTTAAAGTTACCTATGTCTTTCATTTTGTCTGAAAGACTTTTTTTTGTGCTGAAGTTACAGAGAATATCGGAAGATGATCACTGATATCATACATTAAAATATGACCATATCGTATGATACTTCAAATTGGACCATAGATGCGATCTGGTAGGGTTTGCAATAAGGGTCTTGTGGGGTAATTAATTAAGCACTTGCAGGGACACTTACGTAGTAGAACCGAAGAGAACGAAAAAACTATCTTGAGTTGAAAGATCACTGGCGCTGGGCAAAAATTTCTCAATTTTAAAAAATTCATAAAGTGACTGCATCCGCTGCTAAGAAGTAAACAGGAGAAGAGCGAGGTTACGAAGAACTGCAGATGTTTACAGCAGCTCATCTCGCTTGGGTACCACTCATCCGTGGCGTCGTTACTCGGAAGAAATAAATAACCGGTAGCTCACTCATTAGTTGGAGAATAGAGAAGGTGGAAAGTTTCTGTCTCGTGCGTCAGAGAGTGGGAGGGAATCGACGAGATCGGTTGGAGATGAATCGCTGTCGATTTGTTGTTGCTTGTCAAGATTATCACAGCAAACGCCTTTTCTGTCAAACTTGACAATTTAAATACGTAGCCAAACTACTTAATAAAGTATTAAATGCAAAGTATAGGTGGAAGGAAGTAGTTGAATCAAAACTAGGAGCCTACTAAAAAGCATTGTATGCACCGGCTTCGAGGTTACAGTTACTGCTGGAACAGCGCATTTTTACCAAAATCCTCATCCAACCAGGGAAATCACCGTTAAGTGCTTTTACTGAAAGAGCAACTCTGAGCTCTTGCGAGGTTCGAACTCTTAATCATTGTCGCGGGTATACGCATGATCAGTTCACGAAGAGCTATCGCGTTGCACCTGATGCAAGATTGTGCGGTGGGTGGTGGTGGCGCGGGCATCCAGCTGATGGGAGGAGCGCACACATTTTTTCATCCTTTAACTTCGCAGGACAGCGGCAGTATCGCGTGTTGCGAGACAATTCTCCAGATTCGTTTTGTAATTTCCCTGTTCAACACTCCACTTAAATTACATGACACTACTTTTAGTAGATCCACTGCCAGTAAGAATCCCTCAAGGAGAGGAATGATCTCTTCACCAAACAAGGCGGAGATCAAAAGGTTTGAACACGGGACGATTGGATCACCACCTCATAAAACGATGATACAATCGTCTCCAAGACGCCACCAGATATCAAATGAGAAGGACAAATTGCTGTGAAATCACATGTTTGCATCGAAGGACTGCAAGAACGTCACAATGCAAAAAGCTCAGAGCGATACGTTGCCCGCGACACGACCGTGCGGACCCGGCGTTTGCACTCGCCGCCCACGTTTTTGATGAAGCCTCTGCTTCGCGCGCATTGTAACAACATGGAAGAGTGACGTCAGATTTGAAGATTGCTTAGCTTGCAGTCCGCTCGATGATTCGATTCTTGTTTGATGTCAGCTGCTGATAAAACACTTTAATTCAGACTCTGGTAAGAAACGCAAAGTTTGATTTATTTTGCATTGACCAATGGTTTGCAGCATTTGTTTTGTTTGTCATTTTGCAATTTTTGAAATCCGCTAGAAGACGTTGCAACCGCAAAATAAATAACTTGCAAACAATAAATACTTTTAAAAAATTGTTGCGTCACGGTTCCGCTGTTGTTGCGCACAACCGTCGAGCGATGCTTTATTGTCACTTTTTAACTTTCCGCTTCACGACGTGCTGTAATAGCGTGGCTCTGCTTGAATGGAATCTCTTCAGAGTTTTGATATCTCTTGAAGCGAAGACCACCGCGGCAGAGTAGACGAATTGTGAGCAAAAATCATCGGGCAGTTCCGGTGCGTGATTATGACGTTGTTAAGTATTGCATGATCACGTGACTGGGACGTGATAGTCTTGATTACTAAAAACGATGATGACGTAGAAACGTTCTAATTTTGAATGTTTCATTTGTCGGTGTAAGAGTACTGCGAACAATCGAGACGAGATTAATTATTGATGAATGGATCGATGCTGAGTTCCCACAGGTTACAATCGGTTCGATTCCTCATTAGACCGACTTATATATCAGCTAATCAAAATCTGATGAGATTCCAAAGTTTGTGACCTTTTGACTTCCGAAGTCAGACGTAATTTAGTTGCCGAGTCGAGCTAGGAACCAAGAGAGAGAGTATTTTCACCTGCTATTATCAGGCGAGCATTGATGACTTTACTATGATGATTTTGTGCAGTCGCTGTTTTATTCTTACGGAGGCTCATTACGGGATTGAGATTGATTAAAACGATTTCTAAGCCATCAAATGTGGCTGCAGCAGCTGCGAAAATTTTTGTGAGAAGATGTCAAGGTTTACTTGAAGCGGGGTGGAGTGTGGCTGCTGGAAGAAGCTTCATTTGTTTACCATGAGACTTGTGTGCAGCAGTGAACTCTGATATTTTTGAGGTCTACCGCGCTTTAGCATAACTGCGACCCCGGAAGTAATAAAATCAATCGCGCTCTATACAGCCAGCAGAAGCATCGGCTTAAAACGCGCAAAGGGGGTGGCTCTGACTGGCAGAGCACAAGCCCGTTTATCCTCTGTTCGATAGCCTTTATATAGGTTGTAGAAATCAAAATTTTATGAAAATTAAAAAGTTATGGCGGTGAGCAGGCGATCGCGCTCATTACCCAAGTTTGCAGTGAAATAGCGGCCGGCTGTGTGCGCAGCATTCGTTCGAAGTCCGTGCTGGTCGGAAGTGTTTTATTCGACGTTTATTGATCGCGTTTGATGTTGTAAGGTTAATTGGATCTAGGACGAAACAAACAAGGATCGAAGATTAACAGCAAGGCGTTCGAAAGGATCAGCCGCAGTGCTTTTGCTCAGTATCAAAGTCACTATTGCACAGAAAGGACGACGTTAAGTTTAGGTTGCACCAGATGTAAGCTGAGGCGATTCGAGGAATGCTTGATCGTCTGTCATGCGAATTTAGGTATCTCGGCGTTACTTCGCAAAAGCGAATCCTTGACCAAGTAGTGGCTTCACTGCTTGCAGGTCACGCCTGATCAAGATGAATTATCTTGAAGATAAGTATTTGGCGCCAATGTGCCTGTTTTCACAACAAACTTTGAATTCATGAGTAAACCGGAGTTTCATTATGTTGTTCGCTCACAGGTTGGATTTAGTGATATTGTTTTGTCATAATTTGTCACCACAACAACATGGGCGCAGGAAAAAGCAGAGAGGATGATCAAATGGTTGAGGAGGACCTTTCCATCCTGACTAAGTTTAGCTCGGATGAACTCAAACAAATATACGACGATTTCATGAAGGTTGGTTCATTGTGATGTCACCGCACAACTAATTTGTCATTTACCTTCAGAACAGTTAGACTGTCGTAAAACATGAACAATTCTCCAGACCTGCGTCGGAGTTACGATGTTCTGCTTGAATGCTTTAAAAAATCAGCCAATGAAAATATCGTGAATTGTAGGACCACTTAATGGCTTGAATACTCCGTCATTCGGTCAGTTTTGCTGAATCAATTCCGGCTTCGATTGCGCTACTGACAAACCGATGATCGGGTTGCCGATATACTGATCGATTTCACGCCCAGCGGCACTGTCAAGACCGTATTGCGTCAGTTGATTGGGCCGGGGTCGAGACAGGTGGTACGATGGAGGTGGCTTGCTCTGCTCCTGGAAGCAGGCTTTGCTTGATCGCGCTTGAGTGGATTTGCTTTAGTCCGCCTCGTTGCTTTTGTCGAGCGATGTTGAGATTACATCAAGTTCGACGTCAATTGTACGTCATAGTGATATCGTCCAATTTTCCGCTTCGTTTCTCAATCGATTTTATGCGACACGCTGCCAATCCGCGACGAAAACAACTTGAAAAACGTTTTGATAAAAGCACGGCAACTTTTTCAAATTCCGCCCGAGCAGAGAAAAGTATATGCAACGAGTAGGAGAACTTTTTTGGTAACTTATAATAACAAAAAACAACTCATATCGATTTTTATAGCAGAATTGTGAAGCGTATAGTTTAAAGCAGCATGGCTGACAGAGTTTCAGCTTCTCCTTCCCTCAGTTTATGTTGCACCCCTGTCCATAATGGTAAAGTTGTTGTGCCCCTGACAAAACATCTTTACGTCAATCTCTCTGCTTAATTGCTCTGCCCGTGATGGCAACTTCAAGTGCAAATCAACTGTATCCAAACAAATGTCGCTAGCGACCCTCAGGGAATTATTTTTGGATGTATATTGACCACTAAAAGACAGTATTGTCGCGCAAATATTGAAAGTTTTTTACCCGTTTTGCGAAACCTGATATCATTGGCAACCCGACAGATAGCTTCGCGTTCCCATCAACTGCTTTTTGACAACGGCCGCGAAAACGCTGCCGCATCACCGCGTGTTCAAGCGCAGTCTACATGCGACACCACTCTTGATTATGATGTCATATTGTTTTCCCCTCGTTAAGCGATCGTGCGATAATTTGATATTTTAACCTATCAGAAGTCGCCATCTGGTCACATGAGCAAATCAGAGTTCGACGAGTTCTATGCGAGCATGTTCTCGAACGATCGCGAGCGACGATTCATGGAGCACTTGTTTCGAACTTTTGACTTCAACAATGATGGTGAGACACGTGATGTTTGGTTTCAATTCCAGACTGACACCGGGTCAACTGGTAGTAGCTGCTTAATATGGGTGGCTGTTAGACAGAAAACAGGGTCACATTTAGTAGCATTCTTCATCTTTTTCAGTTGGAGTCAGGCATTATGGCATCCTCCTCTTCTGCATGTGAACTTATATCTTTGTTTGCATGTCTTTTGAGAGTAGGCCACCAAGTCGGCTTGATTGCTTGACCCCAGCCTTGTAACATGAGGAAATTCCGCTAAAGTGCCTCTCCCAAGGACACAACAAGCGGATTTGCTAACTTTTCCTCCACAATACAGCTTCTGCACTGCGCGCTGAGCAGTGATGCTATGAATATCTTTTTAAGGTGTTTTTAACCCTTTAAGGACCACAAGAATTTAATTCATAAAATTTGAAACAATGCTGCAATTGTTTGGTAACAACGAAAATATAATGGATTTTAGATAATTGGTTATCAGGTCATAATGATATAACAATCAACAATCATGGTATATATGTGTACCAAAGGTCCTCAAAGGGTTAATGTGATATAAAGTGGGAATTGAAATTAGGTCTGCCGACTTTATGGCGAAAATTCTATCCACTTTATCACTGCAGTGGTTGTTATGCCATCATTGCATGATTTGCTACCTGATTCCTTCTTCGGAATGGGAGCATGGGCGGAAGAATATGGAGCTCCAAGAACCAAGCAACTCCTATAACCTGCTTTAAGCGTCTGGTATAAGAAAAAATGTTGATAAAAGATTACGGCGACGTCGCCAGCAGAATGAGACCGGATAAAATGACGACGTCGCCAGCAGGATGAGACCGGATAAAATAACGTTGTTGCCAGCAGGATGAGATCGGATAAAATGACGTTGTTGCCAGCAGGATGAGACCGGAATAGATGACGACGTCACCAGCAGGATCAAACATGATATAGAAAAGTAGAGTGGTAGACGAAGAGCTCGTTCATGAGAGAACAGAGCAAAATGAGTCAGAGCGATTCGCAAAGGTGGTAAAAACGTGAGTCTTCAGAGAATGAGAGAGGGACATGTGAAGCCAAGAGCCAGCCGGTGATGGTATTTCTGGTTGGTCGGTAAAGCGTTCTAATCTGGCGTCGTAAAGAACAGAAACCGAACGGGTGAAGTATAGGGGAGAAATGGCCAATGAAAGAATTTATAGGAAAACGATATGAACTCCCCAAAGGAGCCTTTTCAGACTCTGTTGCAAAGCAGGTCGAATCAACTTTAAGGAATTTGTGTGCGGCGTTTCCATAATGCTAAGGGGGAGTCCCGAAGAAAAACTGACGTGGACCTTCAATGTCTATGACGTCAACAACGATGGAGCAATTGCTTTGGAAGAAATGAAGGAGATAATGAGGGTAAGTTGGAGGAGTGGTCATCGTTTCGTGAAGTTGATATTTTATATTTATCGAGGGAGTAATTTGCAGGCGATCTATGTAATCAATGAAGTCAGCGAAGCGGAACAACAAAAATTCGGAGAAAAAGCTTTCCAGAAATTGGATGCAGATGGTGACGGTAAGTGGATGGTGGTGAAGTGGCATAAAAGGGTGGTCTTAAGTGGGTAATGGGATGAAAGAATGGTGAAAACTAGCAAAAAACGGTGGTGGAATGATGAACGGATGGAGGTGAAGAGCAAAAGGGGAGGTTGGAAGAGTGGTAAGAAGTAGCATCAGCATGAAGGAGGTGATGAGGGGGTTCAATAGAAGTCTTCTTAGAATCAGGCTCTGGACACATCTTAAAGCTGATGTAGTTGAAGCAAATAGTCCTTCCTTCCTCTGACTATTGAAGTCATTGAGAGCATTGTTACAATAAAGTGAGGCAACATCTACAGAAAAACTACATTTCTTACCACCAGGGAGCGCAGACAACAAAGCTTGTCCAGCGTTCTTTTTGTTTCTCAAGTTTTAAATTAACACCCTCTTGTTCCAGGTCGCGTCACCGTCGCAGAGTTTATTCGCGGAGTGAAGCAAGACACGCAGTTGATTCAGATGCTAGAAAACACCACCAAGATTATCACGTGACCGGATGTTTTGTCAGAACACTTTTAAATAATTTAAAATATTTTCAATTATTCATCCGCACATTGTCTTTGTTTTCGCAAAATATCATCTACCATCATCAACAAAATGTTGTCGTAGCTAAGTTGGGAAGATTTGAGCCTCGGTTTAGAGTGCCAAAAGCGCTTGCGTCATTTCAAACTTCGTTTCACGAAAAGCAAGTTTGCGTCACAATTGAAAGCGTCATGATGCTTTTACGCGATCACATTTCGAAGTTATTGGCGCGTCTTTGCGTCACGATCATTCCTAGCGAGGTAAAGCGACTGGTTGTAAGGTAGCAAGAGAATCAGCGAAAGATTTGCAAGGCCACTATGTGGCCTCACAGTTTTCAAAGCAGCTGTCACTCATGCGTGTCGTTGGGGGGGGGGTGCGAGCCGTAGATAAACCCGAAACGTGAGCGATAACCCAAACACCGATTCCGCTCGGACATGCCACATCCGACGTTACGCTATGACAATCTAACGCGCAGTTTTTCAATGACAATTCCGACACTCAGTTCATAGTGTCACGCTGCTCGCCAAGATGGGGGGCATGGTAAGGGCTTAAAGCTCGAAATCTCAATACATTTAGTTTCAGGTTTCAGGTCCAACGAACCTAAAGTTATGCAAGCGTGACATTTCGATGACGACGCAGCAGCCTCTACCGCTTGTTGTTTGTTGCAGAATCAAAACTGAATCAGGCAAAATAGACTTTAAAACTTTTTTATTTTTACCGTCATAATATGGGTCAACAAGAAAGCAATCTGAAACCGCGCGCGCTTGGGGACTTGATGCGCATGACTGAATTTACCGACAAAGAATTAAAGTCATGGTACAGCGAGTTCCGCAAGGTGAGTTTTCTCATTTAGTGGAGACTCTCTTCATAGGATCCACCCCCTCACTCATTTTTCTTAGGACGCCAAAAACGGGCAGCTGTCGAAGTCAGAATTCAATCGGATATTTGAGTCGATATTCTCTGGAGGTGACACTACGGACTTTGTTGATCATGTGTTTCGGACGTTTGATGCTAACAAAGACGGTTTGTGACATCATAGTTGCGTTGGAGCAGTGATACCATCTTTTCGTTGCTCTCTTGCAGGAGTCCTGAACTTCCGCGAGTTCGTGACCGGACTTTCGCTCAGTCTTCGCGGTTCTTTTGATGAGAAGCTTTACTGGTCGTTCAACATTTATGATGTAGATGGTAACGGATTTATCAGTCGGGAAGAGATGAACGAGATCATAGCGGTGAGTCGCGAATGGACGTTGCGGCGTAAATCTTTTTGGCAATTACGAAGGCGGTTGCTTGGCGATAGCGAGACCTCTTCGCCGCGACAAATCACGTAGGCCGCGATCGAGTGTTCTTGCGTTGGTTTCGTGACGTTGCTTGACAGATTGATTGAAGCGCGATTCGCGGTAAACAATCGATAATCGAATTAACTCGCGAGTTACGCTTCGATTACATCGCCGCCGCTGCGTACAATGCAGTCACGTGACATTCTCTCATTACATTAATCTTTTTGATGTGACAGGCAATGTATGCAACATGTCGCGACCGAGGTGTGGAGCCCCCACCCGCGGAAGAATTTTTTATTGCTGTGGACAAAGATAATGATGGTAGGCGTTGTGCTTATGACGTCGTATGCGCGTGACAATGCTTGCTTTGTTGCAGGCCAGGTTTCATGGGCAGAGTTCCGCAAGGGGGTCCACCACAATAAAAAGATGGCTCACTTCCTTAAAGAAGCACTCAATTGCAACGTCATCAACCAGTGACGACACCACTTACCAGCTGACCGGGATTGAAACGCAGAACACTGACATCAGTTTGTTGTGTTGATTTTATGGCGTTGGCCATCTCTAATCCAATCAGAATCTATTGAATGTGTATTTTGAAGTCACCTGATATTAACTTATAAGTTAAAATAAAATTTTCGAATAGGTGACGCAGTACATTACTGTGCAGCAGTTTACTTGAAACATCTTCGCTTCAAACGGGCGCCAAGAAAACTCAAGCGATCAATCATCACGCTTTGAAATTGGAAGTGACGTGGTTGATCTGAACTTGGCGCAAAACAACTTAAAGCATGATTACGCTCAGCGTGTGCGTGAGCTTTTGTCTGCTTTTATAGCCTGTTTACGTGATAGCTCGCTTTGTTTGTATTATTGTATAACGTGTTTGTTTTAATATAGTGAAACACGTCATAATAAGGTAAACAAAGAACTGGATTTTAACTGTGGTGGTGAATACGAGACCAGGCAAGGCACAGCAGCCATCCGAGGTTTGAATTTGTAACCATTGTACTGCTGTGGCCGACCAGAAATCTTGGGTTCATTTCCACGCAAACCAAAACGAAAAGCTGAAAAAGCTCGAACGGTCTCGACTTCTAAACCAAAGCAATCCAATGCAATGACTTTAGCATGCCATGCTGCTGAGAAACGCGAACGTGGATCGCGCATGCGCAGATGGCTGAGAATGAAGAGTTGCAGATGAAGTGGAAAGGTTCTCGCTAGTGTTGCAGGCGGTTGGGGATGGGGGCTCAGGCTGAACGGCAGCAGTGAAGCAGGTCGGAGATGCAACAGAAGGCGAGGCATCAGCACGGTCCTGTTGGTTATTTAATCGAGGAAAAGGATCGAACTCACAATCTTGTGTACTTGTCACGACTTGAACGGGACTTTTGTGGATTCAGAAGTAAAGTGCATTATGGAAACCATAACAACAAGTTATTTGGTCACAATGGGTCAGCGTGAAAGCAGCTTGTAGCCTCGTGTGCTAGGGGACTTGATGCGCATGTCTGACTTCACGGATGAGAAGCTTTATATTTGGTACCACCAGTTTCAGAATGTGAGAATTACTTAATCGTATAATTATGAATTCAAATCTTGGTTTCAGCTGTCATCGATACAATTGTACCATGAATTTCGATCCTGCAACATTTTACTTCTTGTGCAGGAGGCTGACGATCAGCGCCTTTCAAAATCTAAGTTTTAAAAGCTATTCCACTTGATTTTTCCGAAAAAGACTCAACGTACTTTGTTGATCACGTGTTTCGGACGTTCAATACAAACAAAGACGGTTTGTGACATCATAGTCGCGTTGGAGCAGTGATACCATCTTTCCATTGTATTCTTGCAGGAGTCCTGAACTTCCGCGAGTTCGTGACCGGACTTTCGCTCAGTCTTCGCGGTTCTTTTGATGAGAAGCTTTACTGGTCGTTCAACATTTATGATGTAGATGGTAACGGATTTATCAGTCGGGAAGAGATGAACGAGATCATAGCAGTGAATTGTGGAATTAGTGGCATGGAGTTGCAACAGATATTTTATGATGAAGTCATTCACGCGATGTGGAAAATCTGCAAAGAGGAAGACAACATCGAGTTCCTTGTCGCTAATTTTCTTTCGATTTGGTGCACGCAAAATCATGTTGGTGACGTGCTTTTCTCCCTTTCTGATGTCATAGAACTCTGAATCTGTTTTATTTGCAGAAAAAGTGACTTGGGTGGAATTCCACGCATGTTTTACCGCGCCAAACCACCAATCAATATGTGGGGAAAGCGCTTAATTGCGTCATAAACAAGGAATAACGCACAAACCGTTTCGACGATTTTGTTTCTTGTGGCTACCATAGATACAAATTTGAATGGGCAACCGCATCAAAAACACACTTGAACCATTAAATTTAATGCATGAAATGATGGTAGGAATAATAACGAGAAGCTCATTCTTTTCACATTCACCACCAGTCCCGTAGCACTCCAACTTCGGGCCCCCCCCCAAAGTAAGCGCAAGAGCCCCTGCGCACAGGTCATATCACTTTAGAGGTGTAAAATTGAAAAGCTGCATTAAGAAAATACACCACAATTTGTACATAAGTAAACAGGCTAATGTCAGAATAAAGCATGCCGATACCGAAGGTGCAAGTCATAAAAAATTCGGCACCGATGCCAGAGTTCAGTAGGACATTTATGCAGACACTGCGAAACGAAAGCAATGATACTGAAAAACATGAAAAAGTTATAGAAACACAGTATCATTTAAATAGTCTGGAGCGAACCTTTTTGTTCGCAAATGCTGTTATGACATTGTCATAATCAAGAGATCGGGCGCAGTCATTTTCGATTGACAACATGGCTAATCAAGATAGTCTACTGTCTGTCATAGACGTTCTATTAAAACTTTTGATCAGTTTCAATTTGCTGAAGCTTCTTTCAGCGCTGGCAACAGTCACGGGGCAAGTTAGTAAGATTCGAAGTGCGATGTACACATTCGGATACAATTCAAATAAATGAGTCTTTAGAAGATAGTTCAGAAAGTCTTGAGCCGTATTGAGATTGCGTTTTTTTTGTAAAATTAAAACAAACCGCTGTAGCTCAGCGCTCATTTCATCAGAATCAATGTCACCGAACTTTTTTTGGAACTCTTTACAGCAAGTAAGAAGAGCATTTTCTTGTTGCACAAGCAAAAGTTTGTCTCGTGTGTACAAAAACGAAAAGGCGGAAGAAATCTCACGTAACAAATTAAAGCGCTCCTTTATTGACATAATAGCCTGGTCTACTAATGGATAGAAAAAGTTGCTTTTAAATTTCAGTTCAGGAGTAGCTCGTTGTTCCTCTTCACCTTGGTAATCAAACAATCTTCTTTTCTTTCCACTTCTTGACGGAGGAAAAGAAGGATCAATATCCAATTCCTGTGCTATTTCAACAGCAGATGTTGCGGCACTGTCATAACCCGTTGTGCGATAGTTTTGCAAAAACTTTTCAGTTGCCTGGATTTCCGTTTCCATTGTATGAAGGGAGACTCCATACGATTGAAGAATCTTGCTTGCTTTATTGACTTGGAATAGGATATCATACCAAATAAACACCGACAAAAGAAAACTCCATTTTGATAAATGAGCTATCAACGATTTTGTTTCTGAGGCAGCTCTTCCATCTTTTCTTTCTATGGAAATGGCTTCCAAGTCTTTCAGTGCCAGCAACACCTCTTTTAAATTGTATCGAAGAGGTTTGATGCATTTAATTCTGCTTTCCCAACGAGTATCAGATTGTGACTTTATGGACAGCTCCACATGTTTCTTCAAAATTTCCCAACACTGAGCAGAGGAAGAAAACAGCACATACAACCTTGTAAGTACTCCAAAAAATGTCAATGCTTCCGTCGATGAATTAGCACTGTCAACAGCAACTAAGTTAAGGGTATGGTTTGCACAGGGCACGTAAACAGCTTTGGGATTGATGTCTAGCATTCTTGCTTGGACCCCAGAATGTTTTCCTTTCATGTTAGCACCATTATCATATGACTGACCTCGACAATCAGACAGTTCGAGTTGCAGTTCGGTCGCTTTTTCTAAGAAAGCGTCCAACAAGCCTTTCCCAGTACTGTCACTTATTCTCAAGTAGCCAAAAAATGTTTCTTTAACAACAGCAGCTTCTTCATTACATAGTACATAACGGAGAATGACAGACATTTGTTCATGATGTGACATATCTGGAGTGCAGTCCAAAATTATAGAAAAATATTTTGCCAATTTCAATTGCTGTAAATTTTCTTTTTCAACTTCTGTCGCTAGCAATTCAATTAGTTCATTTTGTATGGTAGGACTCAAATAGTGATCTTTAGTGTTTTTATTCTTGATTCTGTCTTGAAGCTCTTTTAGGATCGGATCTCTTCTTGCCACAAGCTCAAATATACCCAGAAAATTTCCATTGTGAGGAGATCCTAAGACTTCTTCAGATCCTCTAAAAGCAAGATTCCTTTCCGATAGAAACAAGGCAATGTCGATAAATCTCTCTAAAACATTTCTCCAAAAACGTCTTTCATTGAAAAAAATATTCATCTCGCGTTTGTCGATAGTGGATGAATTTCTTATCCCTTCAGCTAGCAACATCCATTGACTGCAGCATTCTTGGTGGGAAATGCCGTTTTCATGGTCTTTCAGTTTTTTCGAAAAACCCTCCCATGTATTTATACCACTACAAAAGGGGCTTAGTGTTTTTCCAAATAGCTTACAACAAAAGCAAAAAACTTGATCTGATTCCCCAGAATAAACTAGCCACGACCGTGAAACACTTTCACCATTAGGTAACACACGTTTATAATGGTTGGAGGAAAAACGTCGCCTTGGAGTTGTGTTATTATATGGAAAATTCATTATTAGTTGATGTGGTCCACGCTTTACTATATCACATCGTTGAGCATCAGAAATACTTTCATGCCATTTACATGGGTCATCAGGGATAGGGGTAAATTGAGATTCAGATATTTTTGATATTGAAGGTTGCGTATTGGCAGGTAAATCACAACTTACATTTTCTGGAAATTCACAATCACTTTGATGCTGATCGTCATAGTCTTCTTTTTCTTGTACACTATAGTTTTCTTCATCCCTCTCGGTACTAGTGCCAGGTCTACTCTGCTCAGTAATCTTGAAAAAAATCTGTCATCTCGGGCAATTTCGCTACAGCATCTCGAGCAGTGGCTGCTTCTTTTCTCTTTTGAGCACCACTTTTTGAACGTTTCATTCTATACAATGTCAATAAAATACTTTATCTGCACTCTGCAGTGTATATATATTGTCCCGGTATTTATAGCCAAACAGAATTCCAGACCATTCTATGATTGTTGCGTAACAACGGCATTGTTACGTCAATCGAATATTCAAGATTCTACCAGAAAATCAATCGAAATATTCTAGATTCTGCGAGATAAAATGACGTTGCATTCACTTATGATGTCACAAGCCAATTTCTTCCTACAGTTTAAATCGGTTGTAAACAAGTCTGCTGAACTGAAAATAGTCACGTAGCCAAAAAGCAATTTCAGACTAACTTGGGCCCCCAAAGTTGGCCTGGGCCCCCCCAAATTGGGGGGTTTGGGGGGCGGCTGCTACGTCTCTGAGAGCACGGTACGGTAGTCAACGTACTCAAAGTACTCGGCAACCATAAAACCACCACTCCTCCTTAAGTTGGGATTAACTTACTCATGCTAAACGGTGTTCTTAAATCTCAGGTCGTTAAAGTTATATTCTTTTGCGCAATCGCCACATAATGATAAGCAAATTATTCCTCATCAAGACCCTCGACAATTGACATACAAGATGCTTACAAGGTAGCAACTGATTGCAGCCCAGATGTTTCACTAAATTTGGACAAAAGAAATTTTCTTCTTATGGTCTTGAAATGTAGCAATAAATTAGCTACATAGAGATGTAACAAGTTTTTCAAAGCTATGTTTACTTCGCGACCACAAAAACTTTCCTTTCAGAATAGGACCAGTAACAATCTCGCTTCACCGTAATGAGTTAAATTTAACTACGCCAGAACTGCGCAAGAGATTACAACAAAAAAATATGTTTCTTAATGGGATTGCCTAAATCAATACCGTTCGATAAATATCATGATCATTCATCAAGATAAACGTATAGGTAACTGCTGACTTGCAAACTGCTAGTCTTCTTGCTGTCTCATATATTCAGCTTCCACATTACTGACAGTAGGCAAATGTAGAGGTTTTCAACCTGTGGTACACGCACAGGCAGTGGACCGCCAACTTTTTCTGAATGGTAGGGGAGACCACGGACAATTGTAACGCAGGTCAATTGTAACAGTTCAGATTTCTCGCGCTTTGTGCGTTACAGAAAGTCTATAAATTGATCACAGATCTGCTTAATACCTGGGATGCATCAGACAAAGCAATAGAATTGTAGTTTCAGCCAGAAAAAAACTATTTTCAAAAAGCTGTTTTTAACCAAAGTAAGTAACTTTTAGTAAATGCTGAATAATTTGGTTGCATCATAGTACACGAATACTTAAATCTCACTGCTGTAGTAAGGAGGAAACATAGGTTTTGAACTACATTTGATTAGTGTCTTTTGGTGTAAGTGGTTGATGGAAAGATGACAAGCTTGGTCACAAAATGGACGACTACTGTCAGGGTCAATTGTAACAATTGTTACGATGGCTGCAAATCTACTAAGTAACTGAGCATGATTTTTACTCGGAAATATGTATAGAGTTTAATGATATCGAGTCAGAATTTTTTGCTTGCATATCAGTAACCTAGCCATCAATTAAGAAGTCTTAGTTATTTAGGCATTGATAATCACTACACCTGAAATAGTCACTGATAATCACTACACCTAAATCATTTTCACCAGAAGAGATAAAGCCATTCTCTAAGGCAGAACCAAGAGAAACACAGAAAGATGGAAGAAGAAGAAGAAGAAAGAGAGCTATTCTACCTGATACACAAGTAAAAACAACATTGCAAGAAGAAGCAAATAGTGTAAAAACAAAAAAGCTACAGAAGCTTGTAAGAAACTGATCTCAAATAAAGAGCCAGTATTAACTGTTAGTTCAAAAGTAGAATCTGCAAAAAACGGGTTAAACAAAGGAGAGGATACAAGAATAGAAGCGGAAAAATCTGACGAGAACGAGGAGTTTAAGATATGCTTAGTATGCTGTCAATACTTCAGTGGCAGTCGACCTGGTGAGGATTGGGTTCAGTTCTTGATATGCAAGCACTGGGCACATAAACTCTGCACAACTGGAGAGGGTATATTTATTTGTCAGAACTGTGACTCTGACAATGATTTGGATTGAAATCCATTGATTTCCTGCCAAACATCAACATTGACAATTGCGTTACAACTGCGCCATACGTTTGCTACAATTGACCCGCCACATGGGACCAAATGTAACACGTGACATAGCGTGCTTAGATGACCATTATAAACAAACCAACAATTGCATGAATTTAAAATGTTTTGGAATATGTAGACGGGATATTGTTTCATTTTTTGGCAAATATTTCTTTGCGCTAGTCTCATTAGATTTTGAGTTGCAAAGGAAATTGTAAATTTTGTTACAATTGTCCCCGGTCTTCCCTACGCAAGCATCTTTCGGGTTAAATGCAAAGTATATCGGCAATGAAATTTATGCCACTTGCGGTTGCAACTAGCATTAAAATTAACAACTCTTATTTTAAACTAAATTGATAATTACTGCATGCTACATAGCGACTCAAAAAAACTTTTGTGAACTGGAGAAAAGAGGTTTTGAAATTTTCCACAATTATTAAAATCCTATTCTAATGTTCTATTTGCTCTTCAAGGTAGAATTATTGGGCGAATGGCTACGAGATCAAGATTGACAGAAGATTACTTCATCCCCGCCTTCGTGGTGGCGCCTTTGGAGGTACTCAGCAACTATAAAACTCTTCTCCCCACATGTTCTCTCAAAAATTTTTGTAGCTCGTAGTAAACAGTAGCATACCTAGGATATTTGAAAGAACACAGAAGAGGGAAAGGGGCATAAAGATCAATTATTTGCCTCATTTCCAAATACCCTAGAGATGATGAGGCCTAAAGTAATTTGCAGATCTTTGCTGTTTTGTAAAAGATTTAGTTATTGAAATACAAACATGTTTTATATTCAAAACCAATAAAGTAGCTTTGTGAACTCGACAGAAAGTACTACTTTTTATATATTTTTTAATTGCGCCGCAACTTCAACTTAACTCGCTTTGTAGTAAAATTTTGAAGTACATCAATTTGAGTGAAAAAACTTTGTTTTGCATAAATATTGTTGAAGACATTTAATGCCCTCATGTTGTCGGATATAAAGTTGTAAATTAAACAAGCTTATTGATCACATTTCTGCACGGTGCATTAAAGGCAGATTTACGTGCCTAGAGAATAACAATACAATATGGCAACTAAATTAGACCCACTCGGCCTGGACAGTTTGACTTCATCTTTTTGAATTTGTACTTTGTGTAAATATTGACCTATATCGGTGGTCCTCACGATGTGCGTCGTTTTTATTTTCCAAGGGTGTCTCTCGATATTTTGGTTTTGTGCCAATAATTCTCGCTTTTTTTCGTCATAGGGGGTATGAAAGTAAATTACTTATCTATATTCTTCAAGCACGCATAATCAAATGCATTTTTACAAAATGTGGTAAATACACGCTTAGGCTTGCTCCATTGTCACTTTAATTCTTTTGCTCCCGCGAAGCAGTCCTCGAATTATTTGCATAAAAAAACCATTAATTATCTTTACGTTTATCATTCACTGGTTTTAGGCCATTAGCTATTATATCGATTATGTTATATCGCTGAAAAGGAAATTTCATTGTGATTTAAAATATGCTGACCTCCAAAAAAAATTTTTTGTCCAAGAATATAATTTATGCAAATTGACCCCTCCTTTTTGGGGGAGTAAATTACTTTCAAAATAGAGTACTATGGCTTTAAAAAATTCTAGAGACTTTTATTTTTTGATGCATCTTTTCAAAAATTTAGACACATTGTAAAATTTTAAACTACAAACGGTCTGCTGTTTGTCTTTTCCGTCCTATATCGAATCGATATCCGTGTTGAATGACGAGTTTCTATTCTTTGATCAATTGTATAAAAACGAAGAATAACCGAAAAAATTAACCCAGATGTTGAACCACGTTTTCTAAATGATAACATCAATTATTAACTAAAGAATAAATTTAGGACAGTGACATTATAATACTCTAATTAACTTTGTAAATGATTTTAACACCAAATAAATTACTACATAACAACAAAGATATAAATGATTACACATACCAATTTGGTTGATTCAATAAGGACAGAATTAAATTTCCAAATGTTTCGCGAATATGACCAACTGCTACTTCATCGAAATCCAAAACAAAGTGATACAATTCTAAAGTTTTTTTTGCAGTCAAAATGCCAAAGAAAAACGTCTTTGTATGAATTAAGGTCAAAGGGCAGGGCGAAAAAGGCGTGCATGACAAGTACACAACAAAATTACGCGACACTACTTTAACGCATAACTGCAAAACTAAACACACGGGTTCGACTCTCGATACGTAAAACCGGAGAAATAAATAGAAACAAAAAATGGTTTAAATGGGATCAAAAATTTTGAAATTTCTAACACACATCATGTTAAAGAGCCATGCTTTCGAGGAAAAAAGATGTGTATTGGAATTGCGTTTTTGATTGATCAAATTGAAATCAAGATTACATCAAAGTACGTAGTGTAATATACTTTTGGAAAGGAAATTTCTTCCTAATTTGCGTGATATGTATTCTAAAACCAGTGTTTTGTGACTCAAAATGAAACAAAAACATCGTTATTCCCTTCTGTTTTGGTGAGAGGAACCAATGTTACCCCAAGTTTAAAAGGTATCACTGGCTTCGCGTGTAGATGAAATTTTTTGAAAACGGCGGCTAGATGACATAAAAGAATCATACTTTCGAGGAAAAACAGTAAAAAAATCACCAAAGAACAAATATTTTGTACTATTTTCAATTTTTTGAAGCCCAGCAGCCAAATTTTTGGCCATTTTGGGGGTCCTGAAAGCTATTGCATCTCTCCTTTTTATCAATCGTCATAAAATAACTCTTTGCCTATGCCACCGAATACTGCCTATCTTTGAAAATACTGGTTCTTCCTGATTCAAATGATATGCAGTTAAAATAGATTATTTTGTTGCTCAAGGTGAAACATAAGCTATTCTTTCCCACCGCCTTTTTCCTGGGAGAAAGCTAATTTTGATTGATTATAGCCCGCCTGTCAAAATCAATAAAAAGTGCGCTATTTGCATTTTTTCCTTGGCAAGAGTGGTAAGAGGTTGGCGCAAATTAATAAAAATGTTTTTAAGATTTTTAAAAGGTGAACTTTTTTTACGGTTTGCAATTCTATGAGGTCTAGCACCAAAATTGGGGAGTTTTTGGTCGGTACCGAAGATAATTTAGGGTTTATCATGTAAGCTAGCCTTTTTATCCACCAAATCTTAGCCTAAAATATGTACTTAATATATTTTTGAAAAAAAAATTCTTTAACTTTAAGATAATGTAAAGCTTAAAAGTAATATCTTATTGCTAAAGATAAAATAGGACCGTTTTTACACCCCACTTTTTTCGTTGGGGGAACCAGATTATCACCTGAAGTACCTTGAAAAATCTATAAAAAGTGTTTGATATACACCAGCTCCGTAGAAACTTGATGCAGAGCGAGGAAAAGAGTTGTATAAACGGATAAACATGACTTCAAATTTGGAAAGAGAGTAATTTTTGTTTGATTTGCATTTTCTATGGTCCAGCTATCAAATTTTGAGTGTTTTGGGCCGGTACTAAAGATAACTCCAGGTATCATGTTTCATCAATCATCATGAAATAACTCTTAGCCTAAATTATGCAACAATATATATTTTTGGAAAGGAAATTTCTTAAACTTTTAAATGATATGTAGTTTGAAAGGAAAATTTTGTTGCTAAAGATGATACAGAACCATGTTGACTCCCAATTTTTTTTTGTAGGAAGAACACCATTTTTTTGCTTTTAATATTTTTAGAGCCGGCTATCTATCAAAAATTTCACAGACTTCATTTTTTGATCAATTTTTCTAAAAACTTAGAAGTAGACAGCTAAATAACCATAGATAACAGGAAAAATAGCCAAAATGTACCAGAGGAATTAGTTTATATACTAATTGCAGCTCAAAAACCCAAATTTTGAGTGTTTTTGATCGGTATCGAAAACAGGTGAGGCCTATGAACCGATTTCATCAGTTCTTATAGAATAACTCTTTGTTTAAACCATGCAACAGTATATATTTTTGGAAAGAAATTTTTTCAAAGTTCAGATGATATGTAGTTTGAGAGGAAAATTTTGTTGCTAAAGACGATACAAGACCATGTTGATCGCCATCTTTTTTGCAGAAAATCACTAATTTTTTGCTTGGTGTCGGCTATCTATCAAAAATTTCACAGACTTCATTTTTTGATCAATCTTTCTGAAAACTTAGATACAGATAGCTAAATAACCATAGACTTCAGGAAAAATAGCCAAAATGTTCCAGAAGAATTAGTTTTTTAACAAATTGCAATTTTCTGAAGTACTGTCGAAAAATTTTTCAACAAAAAATGAAAAATTGTGTATGCCTACTATTTTTTCAGGCATTATTAAGTAATCCTAAGCCTCGACTATTTAAAACTATACATTTTTGGAAAGCTAATTTCCTGAGCTTTCTGAATATATTAACAGTTGTCAGGTTATTACATTGTTTATGTATTAAATTTACCTGTTTATAATAGGTTATCAAATTTTCGGGCGGTAAAAATGTCGACTACAGGTAATATAGGTCAATTTTTTCAGAATAAAAACAAATAGTTAAAACACAAATAAAACATTACCGGAATTGCCTTAAAATAACCTTTAATCAAAAAAAAATATTGAAATCGGTTGAGAAATAAAGTCACCAATAAATTTTTAAGTAAACTGATTTTGTCAACTTTTGAAAAAAATCATCAGTTGATGATCTCGCGGGAACGAAAGAGATGCCACTCTTTACAACAATCGCAAAATTGATTTCGAGTTAACTTCCTTTTGTCAAATGGAATATGTGGATCAGCAATCTTGGCTCTAATGCAGTGATTAACATTCGGGGGTGCCTGCACCAGAGAGGTCCACGAAAGCTTCTTGTAAAATTTGATGCATATGAGAGAGGCTCGCGGTGGTGGTGAGCAAGAACACCATAACTGTCAGTAAACACGAAGTAGGGGAAATACTGTTCTAAAAATAATCAAGATTTAACAGCTTAAGCAAGGCTTTAAAACATCCATTGCATGAAATAAGCTGGAAACCGCAGTTCCTGGGCGTCATAAAGCACAAATCAACACTTGTGTACAACAAGGGCTCTTAACCAGGAAGGAATTACGAATCATCTTAAGGCAGATGTTCCCGTTGGAGCGTCGTGACATAATGATGCGTCGTTTAGAAATTGTCAGTTTTCATCTTTAAATGTCTATAAATTTCAGAAATCAACTTGTAGTCACTTCTTGACCTTTTTTCGAAAGTTAATTTGAGTTGAAAAAACATTTTGTCGCCACTTTTTTTGACTAGACAATCTATTTTCATAGAGATTATATGCCGCAAAACATTTTTTTATGCACAAGTTGAATTTATGGCTGAGTTAGTAAAAATAGTTTAAATTCGAATGTGGTTGCGGGAAATGGAGATTTAGTCAAAGCTGAAAGTTGGTAATGACAAATAAAGGTTAAAAACCATTAATCTAATACGTACTATTGAAAATAGATGTAGTATTTACAGGGTAAATACTTTTACAAGTAAAACATCACTTCTAAGTGGCATACAACCAAAGAAAACTCGCTTTGTTGCAAAACGTTTATATAAAAAAAATACAGGTTACTTATAACTGTGAAAGCCAATTGATACTTCCTTATTAAAAAATATTACATTCTATAATTGAAAGAGCAACTTGTTCTGCTTTTTAAGAAACTGTTTGCGAGTTGTGCTCAATAAAAGGGTAAAAAATAATACACTTCAAACTTTAAAGAATAGACTGCCTTTATATGGAAAACAGGTGGCCCAATCACCTCGGAAATGGCAACTCCCAAGCGAGTGCGGACGTCCCGTCCAAACCATAGCGATACAATATGCTTTCTCGTGAATGGAGGATAAATATGGCAGATAAAAAAAAGTTATTTTCAGGCATTGAAATTGGTACTCAACTATCTGCTATAATCCAAGGATCCAAAAGCAAAGATATTTGAAGCGAAAACTTTACTTCAATATAAATATCTTTGCGTTTGGATCTTTCAAAAACTTTTTTAATTTCTTAACATTAACAACATCAATAATTAGTTCAGGTAATTTGAAATATAAAGTTACTTGCAATTAGCTAGTTCTCAGTTGCTCTCTAAATAATTTGAACTGTATCAAACTTTAACTCCACTTTTTTAAAACCACAGTAAAACTAGCAGAGCTGGAGTCTCGGCCAAAATCTTCGAGACATTGACGTCGCGAGATTGAGACTTTTAGCAAAAAGTCGAGACGAGAACGAGACTTTTGAAACCAAACGTTCACAAAATGTCGCAAATATTTTTAACATTAAATTTTGGACATTCCGATGAATTTCCGAACACGTTGCAATGTACCAGGCAATGATCTATTTAATAAGGAACAAGCACAAGCTTACTTCCTACCACCTTTATCTCCACGTTCAGTTTGTGTTCGTTGATTTGAAAACCCCCATTTATTTCATTTGTTTTGCGATGAAAATGACTTTTGGCAGCAACTAGCAATATTCAAATGTGAAGTCGCTTTTACTGATCGCCTGTTATTTCGTGTGTAGAATGCGCATGCGCACAGTGCAGCCTATTTCTACTTTATTTCGAAATTCATGCAAAAAGATAATTTCCGCATTCTGCCGGATGCAGAATAAGACAAAGAGTAAAAACGGCCATAAGCAGCAGCCTTCTTATAGAAACGTAGAAAAATTGGAATCACTAGCATGAGAACAAAAAATGCGAAATTTACTGATAATAACCTTTGTCTAGACCAGTGGTTCTCAATCTTTTTCGTGCCGTGGCCCATTTCAAGGCGCCACGAATCTTTGTGGCCCAGTTTCTTGCCGTTGCCAATCTTGTCCGTGTGCCGTGGCCCATTTTGATTACGTCTGTGATCTGATGATGACAAAGTTGCTGGGATCAGCGTCAGAACTAATGGCAGCGGAGGTGATTTCCAAAAAAAAAGTCATTGCCCTCCCCAGTGCCGAGGATGGCCAGTTTGCGCGAGGAATCGGGATTGATTTACAAAGGAAAACAAGATCATTTCGCCTCCAATTCATAGGTGCTGGTCCGTATGGCTGTCGATATGCACGTATGGCTGTCGATATGCACCAGCATTTCTTAACCTCATTTGGCTTGCAAACCCATTATTAAAGAACGCAAACGTCTGTGGCCCACCCGACTTACGTGCTGTGACCCACCGGTTGAGAACCAGTGGTCTAGACATAAACGGATTTGTTCTAAAACGACGATTTAAACCAAAACTAACAAGAAGAAAGCCGTTCGTCATCTGACAACGCAATCCAACTTTCAGAAAATACATATCGCTTATGCGCTTTATAATTAGTTAATTGCATATCGGTGCAGTACATTGCAAACAATGGGAAAAATAGTATTAACATTGAACATTGAATTTTTTTATTGTTACAAGCGGCCTCCAAAATATATTTCAGTAAATTCGGTTATCAGCCAGGAACTATCCACATTCTTTCTTTCAATGGATTGATATAATATGGACACTCCCTTTGTCGCCAAAAAGGTATGGTATCATTAAATAACACACAAAAGTCTAGTTTTGCAAGAACAAGACCAACAAAATTGTCACTTCAAGTCTAAATTTTTGTAAATACATCAAACAGAAGTTTACAAAAGATTTTCATTACATTCAAAAATTTAAGCATGCTCAATGTATTAGAAATCATGCTTGATCGTTGTTGCCGAATAATCATGCCTCCTTGACTAAATACTCTTTCAACGGGTTATGATGAGACTGGAATGGAGAGGATGTGTTTAGCCAATGCCGGAAATTCAGATAAATATTTTTTTCAAAAACCTAAAGGATTATTGTCGTGTTTTAGCTGCCGATGCCGACCCAGCTCAATATATCGTGGCTACTGTTTTCTTGCCGTGACAGGGCTGCCAAGCACAAAATTTTCGTTGAAAATTCGATTGTGTTTTGGAGCAAACAAGGAAGTTAGTTAGACTTTAGATTTAAATACACTAAAACTAAACAAAATTCGCGTGTTACTGAGTCCACGTTGTTGACGGGAAAGCCCGTGTTGTTTGCTGCTATTTCCCAGCAGAGGAAGTTACCCACAGAGGACAACTCTATTACGGGAACGGAAAAATGTCGCTCGGAGATTGCTATCTACTAAGGGAATCGATTGCTACACCCTCTAAAGCTGGCTTATGTCACAAGCACCCGACAAGGCGGTCCTCAGACCTGAAACTAAAACAACTTCTTTTACTCTAGAGACCGTATCCCCGATTGGTACAAAATCGTCAAATATTCTCACCGTCCGACGCGGTACTCATCGTATGCCGA
Source organism: Trididemnum clinides (assembly GCA_963675345.1). Taxonomy (NCBI): domain Eukaryota; kingdom Metazoa; phylum Chordata; class Ascidiacea; order Aplousobranchia; family Didemnidae; genus Trididemnum; species Trididemnum clinides. The sequence goes on from OY776306.1 coordinate 28,498,375, forward strand.
ACGCCTACGCTGCCGAGAAAGACTCCCCACAACTGGGAAACACACGATAATTATTCTCACAACCTAATTTAACAAACTTTTCCTATTGAGAAGTAGCAGCAAACCACACGGGCTATCTCGTCAACAACAATTTCACGCTAACTAAAATCACGACCACGCTTGTACAATCTAACTCTACACTCGTTAACTAGAATAATACGTAAACAAGTCAAAGCAATTTATACCAACGCACACTTTTTCTTTCATTTAAGAATTTGCGAGTAAAACCATTGTCTTTACCTGGAACGATTTAGAAATAAATTATTGCAACAACAGCATTGTGTCGTCACAGAAATGTTTGCAAGCTTTCTGCGTTGCGTAGTTCATTCATATGATTATCCAATATGACATCTTAGACAAAATGTAGGTCAATGAATTTTACAGAAAACGCCAGCAAATTCCATTTGTCTTTTAAGAGAAAAGCCAAAACGTAGAGAATTAACGAAAACACATGCGCGAAAATAACTATATATCTTGACACAGGCACTCACCGATTCATTGAGTTATAAAGGCAATCTACGTGCTTTATATGCATGTTCACATAACGTGGTTATTTGACAAAGTAATAGTATTGCAAATAGTAAAAGACTCCCTCCCATAATCTGACAAGATCATCCCTGGACACGTTTCGTCCTTTTGGACTCATCGGTACGGCCTGTTTCGTCATCACCAAAAACCAAAATTCCATATTTGCAATAATATCAAAAATGTAGTATCATCCTATTACAAATTCCTTCGCACACATCAAGCGTGTGGCGCGTGCTATCACGTTGGTACGGGGATTTCATCAGCATCGAAGATGCAGCGTACCACTCAAAGAGTTTATAGTAAGCGAGATCTATTTAAAGTCCTTACCTCTATGAGCATAGCATGAACTATAAACATGAACAACAACTATGAACATGAACAATAATCACGAGCTATGTTCATAGAGGTAAGGGTTTTAAATAAATTTCGCTTACTATAAGCTCTTTGAGTGGCACACTGCATCTTCGATACGGATGGGATCCCCGTACCAAAGTGATGGCATGCACCGCACGCTTGATGTGTGCAAAGAAATTTGTAGTAGAATGATACTAAATTTTTCATATTATTGCAAATATGGGATTTTGGTTTTTGGTGATGACGGGACAGCCCATGCTGATGAGTCCAAAAAGACGAAACGCGTCCAGGGATGGTCTCGTCAAATTATGGGAGGGAGTCTTTTATTATTTGCAATACTATTACTTTTTGAAATAACCACGTCATTCGTGTGAACATGCATATAAAGCACGTAGATTGCCTTTATAACTCAATAAATCGATATATGATACGGTTATGGTGATCACGTGCTATGTTCATAGAGGTAAGGGTTTTAAATAGATCTCGCTTACTATAAACTCTTCGAGTGGTACACTACACGCACTCACCATAGCGCTACTGTATGTAAAGCTGTTCTTTTCAGAATAAGTTAAAGTCAATGTGGATTTTACTGTAGAGTTGCCATTCGTCCGTAAAATTTCGGATATGTCCGGAATTCAAACAGCCTGTCCGGAATTTGCACAAGTGTCCGGAATTTTGCTCAGCTGTCCGTAATTTTTGTAATGAAGCAACAGATATAGCAGTTAACAAAAATTTGCAATATTACAATACACCGTATTTTTCGGACCATAAGGCGCTTTTATTATCTAATTTTCTCAAAAATGAAACGTGCGCCTTATAGTTCGGTGCGTGCAATGTGTGGATCAGGTTGCACTTTGTCACCAAGCTATGAACAAATTTTATGTTGTATTGACAATAATCGCTACCAACGTAATAGTAACTCCCTCAACTCGTTCTTTCTTGAGAGCAAACTTCTTTCTTTCTTGCAATCAAATTACTTACTCTCATTCCCTTTAAATGTATGTTTTTTCTCTTTACCTACTCTCGGTCCCCTCACGAGTGTATCTTTCCCTTCACGTAAACACATACATGCGTCGCGCATGTATTGCAACATGTATGGTGCCTAGCAACTAGCCGTACACTTCTCACGCAATGCGAACACAGCAATTGATTGTTTAATCATAAAATACAAGTACGGTACCGATAAAATGCGTTAAGTTTCGGTTTCATTAAATGCGCCTTATAGCCCAGTGCGCCCTATGGTCCGAAAAATACGGTAATAGTCACCGTAAGTGGCCCGTCTTACATTATCGCGATCAGCACGAACGGCAGCGAGACAGGTGATGATCTTTTTTTCGGCCAACACCTCATTTAGGGTGACACAACGCGAGCTTCAAGATCTCCGACCGTTAGCGTTGTACCAAAAGAAAACAATTTCAAACTTGCCAGCAGAGGGTGACAACTTTTCTACCAAAAGTTACAACTCTGCCAACCCCGTTACCATTACTTAAAAGAATTAACAATTGTGTCCGGAATTTTGCCTCATCAGATATGGTAACTCTATTTTACTACAAAGCAAAAACTGTCGGAAATTTGGCTTACTGTATTTAATTTCGAAACGAACCTTTGAATATGGCCGAGACATGGCCATTTTCCGAGACTTCACGGTGCCCAAACAAGACCGAGACTTCAGACCTTCGAGACTTAGACTTTGAAAGCAGTGTCTCAAGGCCGAGACATGTTTCGAGACACTACAGCTCTGGAAATTAGAACCGACTTGTTTAGTAGTGAGATACTGTAATAACTGCAATGTAAGCGATCTTATAAATACTCCTGCACATTCTGCCTGGTGCTCAGCATTGAATACTCAGAAATGATAAGATCAAGCAAACATGTATTTAGCCAAAAACTATGAGAAATAACAAGTCCCAGCAGTAAACTCCAAAAGCCGTTGGAGTGGTTCAGAATAAAGGCTACCCCACAAAGTATTGATTCATAAGATTCTAAAAAACGGCCCTTTTCAGGACCACCAAACTTACAAAGGGTTGAACTTGAAGTGTCTTTATTTTTTCTTACGATTTAAGAAACCTTGTGACGAGAGCAATACCCTACATGTAAAAGATTATTTTCAACAAAATTTGGAAGGCCATTTTTATTATTGTTTAGTTTATGATCGACTCAATTAAATACTTTGAAAGATACATCCGTAGATTCTACTTACCATTCTGCGTTCATCAATAAACAGCATGTAGGGGTTGTAAGTAACCAAATAAGAAATATTATTTGTGGAAGTAATATTGGGAATAAAAATTAAAGTGGTCTCATAATTTCTGACAACACTGTATATTTAAAACATGGTAGGTCTTTGTAAAATGGTTTGTTCACAAAACAGGCGTGCAGCCCGTCGGCAGGGCCGTTGAGAGAACAGTCCGGGCCCGGTGCCAACATTAATTCCAGGCCCCCTTTAACAAGGATCTGGTAAAGTCTGAAAAGTCTGTAAAATGTCTGAAATTTTTCCAAAAAAGAATCGTGGCTGAAATTGCCTGCACTGCGAGGCAAAACATCCACAAACGCCGCGTTTAAGAAGCGGTGACTATTTTTTTTCGGAGATCAAACTCAACCACTTATTGATGGGGAGTTTCCTAAGCAGGTCTAAATATCACCACCATCACACATGACAACCAAAACCTACCCGGGTTTCATTTGACAACAGCGCGATCCCCCAAAAGAAGCCGCGGCCTGAGTACTCTGTGTCCCCTTGCGCCCCTATCATCGGCCCTGCCCGCCGGATATTTTTGAGGGACAATTATTTTTTCGTTCACTCTGGTGAATAAATGGTTTGTGGCACCGATAACATGGTTTTGTTTGCTTTCTACTACTGCAGTGTGAAGAAGACTCATGTCTGTTTGCTATTTGCCACAGTGAAAACCTTCAATGGTAGGTCATACATTCGCATTGCATAAAACATATTTGTACCGGCACAAGGAAACAAGCTTTGGACAAGCACGCTTACACGTTTTTTTGTTTTTTATAACTAAAGCTTGCAGGGAAAATTAAAAAACATATAAGGCCAAATAGCACCGTTTTAAAGTTTTGCAACAGACAACCTTGCTTCGACGAATGATAACAACTTCGCTGGCCAAATAAACGTCGTGTTTCAGATTAAACCACTGTTTGACCAGTGATGACATGATTTTAAGCTTTAAAAAGTTAAAATGAAACTTTATCATCATTATTATTATTACAAACAGTCGCAAGAGAGAATCTGCTACAATTTGTTTCTACATGCACGTTGTGTAGACCAGCAGTGTCAAGCTGGCGGCCCGCGGGCCAAATGTGGCCCGCGTAAGAATTTTGTGGCACAGTGCAAATGCCTGGCCTTCGAATTTGGTCTTCGAAAAATTGTTCTCCAAAAGAAAAAAAATTTGTAAGTTGAAATTATGTGAAAATAGCGGGCATCGCTGTGATGAGAATATTTATTTTTAAAAAAAGTTTTTTTTTTATGTGCCATGTTTATCCTCCATTCACGAGAAAGCGAATTGTATCGCTATATTTTGGACGGGACGTCCGCACTCGCTTGGGAGTTGCCATTTTTTGAGGTGTCTGGACCACCTGTCTTCCACATAAAGGCGGAGGCGTTCCGTTAAGTGCCTTGCCCAAGGACACAACAAGCGAACTTGCCGGCTTAACCGGCGCGATGGTGTAGTGGTGAGTGCGTCCGCATCGCAGTCGGTAGACCTGGGTTCATTTCCTAAGTCGAGTTATACCAAAAGACTTTAAAAACTGGTGTTTGCAGCTTCCCCGCTTGGCGCTCAGCATAAAAAAAGAATGTGTGGAGAACAAGCCAACAAGCTTGCTTGTTGTGTTCTTAGGCAGGCACTTAACGGGACGCCTCCACCTTTATGTGGCAGACAGGTGGCCCTCCCGTACTTTACCGGATTACAATTGTGAAGTTGCTAACCCAGCAGGTCAGACGACTCTTGGGTACCCACCAGTGGTAGTCCGCCTTGTTGGTGGTGGGGCTACCAGTCACTCTTGGCAGCTTCGAAATGGGCTGCCATTTTTTCCCTAGCCTAATTTAAATTAGGTTGATGGCATGAACTGAATTACCGTTCATGTCGTACCTCCATCCTGAGGAAGAAGAAGGGTTACCACAAACAAACAGCTTGCCGGCTTGTTCTCCACAACCTCCCATAAATGCCGAGCGCCAAGCAGGGAAGCTGTGGATACCATATTTTAAAGTCTTTTGGTATGACTGGACAAGGGAAATGAACCTCAGGTGTCCTGACTGCGAAGCGAATGCTCTAATTATTACGCGTCGGTTGTAGCTATTTAGTAAAAAATGCGAAAAAATCCTTATTGAAAGCATTTTCTCCAAAAACGAAATATATGCAGCAATGTTTTTCAAACTGTGGGCCGCGGAAGATTTGCAGATGTGCCGCAAGTCTTTATAAAGTGCTTTATACGCATACAAATTTTCTGCCAAAATTGAGAAAATATTGCCATGAAGTAATGGTCGACAACTGCTGTAAGTCGTGGGTGGCATTATAGGTCACGGCGAGAGAGATAATGAACTTTTTTTGGAGATCAGCACTATTTCGAGCTACATCACACGATTTCCGGAGATCGTTGCCCGGAGAAGTGGTGATTTCCAAATAATGCCACTCGCCATCAATAGGAATAGATTTGCGTGGCTGGTCTGCCACGAAATTTGATCAACTGGTTTCCTGTGCCGGCAGACAAAAAAGATTGGGGACGACTGATATACAGTCTTGCCTGCTTAAATTTTTTTTCAACAGAATCTGGCCCGTACAAAACTCAGGTATGTAAATGTGGCCTACAGCACCGAATGAGTTTGGCATCCCTGGTGTAGACCTTTTGCAGGCCCACTGCAACGGTCACTGCTAAAACTAAAATGGAGAAACCCTGCAATCTGGATCAGACTGTCGATTTTTGTTGAAGGATTGCAACACTCTACTAATCGAGATACGGTACGCCTCATAGACAGAAGTTCTACTAATTTGTTTCTTTCCTGCCAATAACTAGTAACCACAGTGCTTTTTGCTGCAAAATTAAATCTTTGTGCACATGCTTATATAGACTACTATACGAGATGTGTCCAAAAAGTATCGGACCCATCTCCTTCCACCAAAAATAATGCCACACCAGCAAAGTAGTTTTGGCGAATTGTAACGTCACAATTACTGCACACGCATAAAAAATTTCAAACCGACAGTTGGTGTCATTCTCTTTTTTTGAAGCATTTAGTGCAGTCGTATAGTGCATGATCGTCGATTTTTTGCTCGCAAGCGTAATGACAGAAAGCATCAAACAATGATATTGTATTAGGTTCTGCCAAGTGCTAAGTAACAATCAACCTGAAACAATTCAAAAGATTTAGCAAGCTTTTGGAGATAAGGCCTTAAGTCAAACTCAAACAAAGAAATGATTTAATCGCTTCAAAAACGGTCGAGTATCAGTGGAGAGTGAGGCAAGCTCTGGCATGCCATCCACGAGCCGAAACGAGGAGGTGATTAAGAAGGTTCGCCAAATTGTGACAAAAGATCGCCGTCTAACATTCAGGAAAATTGTTGAAGAAGTGAATTGTTGAAGAACAATCAAAAAAAAGAGATTTTACGTCGCCTTTGTGATTCTGTGCGAAGAAAGCGGCCAGACATGTGGACACAGAAGAACTGGCAGCTACACCATGACAATGCTCGCGTTCATTCTGCCCATGTAATCAAAGGTTTTTGGCCAAAAATAGTACGGCACTTGTGCGACAGCCTCCTTACTCTCCTGAGTTGGAACCATGCGACTTTTGGCTATTCCCCAAGTAAAAAATTACGTTAAAAGGGACGCGATTTCAGTCACGTAAAGACATTATGGAAAAAACGACGGCGGAGCTCAGGAGCATTCCAGAGGAGGAGTTCAAGAGGTGCTTCCAGAAGTGGCAGAGGCGCAGGAAAAAGTGTGTGCACTTGCAAGGGGAGCATTTTGAAGGAGATTAAACAAAATTTGTGATAATCATTGTGTTGGGTGTTTTATGCTCAAAGGTCGAATACTTTTTGGACAGACCTCGTATATGTATAGTCGAAAGATCAGTGGTTCCCAACCTTTTCAATGTGTTGCCTCTCCCTTCTATTTGAAGTTTTTCTTTACCTTCTTTGCATTTAGAATAATGGTAGCACAACAAACATACATTAAAAAAATTGAATTACGTTATGTGTAAGGCCAATAAGTACATTGCTGTTGCAATTTACTTAAATACAAGGAAATTTTTGATATAACCTTCAACAATGCGAATCACCAACCACATTGCACAAAAAACTACAGCTTTTTTCTTTTAGTTAATAACAACCACAGTAAAAAAATTAGCTTCGTATAAATTCAGCCTCTTCAATAAGTGGTTGTTCATCTTTCCTAAAATGTGATTTTACTTTCTCTAGGGAGGTCGGCCTTCCTGGTTGGGAATCAAAGCTACAGATTGTCACTTTTGCATTTAAACCATCTTATTAGCACTCTAGCTCTATGTGGTGCAATCTTTCGCGGTTACTCCAAACTGCCGGACTCCTTGATATCTCTTGTGAAACAAAGATTGTTTGGCCCGCCGACAGATGCCCTTCAAGTTCAAAACAAAGTTTATTTTTGATGCCAAAATCATTTTTAGCTCAAAAATCTGGTTTTCTCGCATGCCCAAAATTCAGTTGTACATTTGTGCTGTTAATTTAGTTTTGTTGTGCCTGTAAATTGCTTGTGCCTGTACCTGCCGAGTTGTTGATATAGGGTAAGAAAAATTAGGCAGGCACTTCAGACCCCCTTTTTGTGGCCACCTCTGAAGAATAAAGGGTACCCCTTTTTAAGATATGTCCAAAAATACCGTGTGAATTTGTTTCATTTAGCAAAAAAAATTTGGTTACCGATGAGTTGACCTCCAAAAAAAGGTTAATTCATTCAATTGAAATGACGAAAGCCCGATTTCAGGCATCGGAAAATATGATCTCTAAAAAGATGAGGTCTTTTCTCTTCACTCCTTTGTTTTTGCTGGAAAAACATCCTCCCACCAAGATTTCTTCGAGTAATATGTATTTAGAATTAAGGCCATGAATTCTCGCCTCAGGCCTTTAAAATCTTCAATCTGCTGCTGCACCTGCCCAATCTAAATTGCATTGAAAAATAATGGAATGCAAACAACAAATATGGAAAATACAATTAAAATGTCTTCGCTATATTGTTTTTTTTCTGCCAAATAGAGAGAAGTATAAAACACACTAGTTGGTGAGATTTGTTTGGGGGTCTAAATAAAATTCGGGTTTAACTGCCCTCAGGTCCCCCGTGGCTATGTGGCTGATTCAAAATGCTGTAATAGAAAATAAAATATATTTTAATTTGACAAACAAGAATTTTTAGGCTCAAAATAAAATCAGCTTGATTTAATAAAAGTAAAGTGATCTAGATTGGTTTGAAACTTAAACAGAGAAATTTGCTACTTGGTTGTGCAGTATGGATATTAAAGCAATAATCAAACACCAGTCTTGACTAAGCGAAACTGAGCAGCTTAAAACAAAGCCTAGCAGTCTAAAATTACCTGCCTTTCTAATTAGTGTGTAGCCTGTTAATTCTAACTTTTTTGTCAATTATTATAACGGTACTAAATCTAACCACACTGCCTAAACAAGCTTTTATGCTTGCATTAGTTGCAAATTACTATACAGGGTGTCCATAAAGTCTTGAACACTCTTCAAAATTTTACTGCGAAAAAACTAAAGTAGACAAAGTCATTCGATTTTTGCACAGTAAAGTTTGTTTATTCAAATTTTTTATTTAAAAATTTTTGGCAGTTTAAAAAATAGCCATATTTCAAGAATTTAAGTTTGCAAGCTATTCACGGACTTTAACATATGCTCTATTTGTTGCTCTGAATATGGCAAGACCATTTTCGATTTAGCACCAAGTGTTCTCCAGCATTTCTTCGTTTACTGTTGCAAGAACATTGGTGATTTGTGATTGTAATGCTTTGATGTCAGGTGTTGGTGTTTTGTACACTCTGTATTTTACATAACCCCACAGAAAAGTCTAAGTAGGTGATATCTGTACATATTGGCGGCTATGGAGTTGGGCCACATTTCCCAATCCATCGGTTTGGGAAATATTCATTTAAAAAGTCACGAACCATCAAACCCCAGTGTGGAGGGGCACCGTCTTGCTGAAACACAACCCACGGCTGGAAGTCTTCTAATTGAGGAACAACGTAATGTTTTAGCATATTTTTAACATTAACCGGCGCGATGGCGTAGTGGATGGAGCATCTGCTTCGCAGTCGGTAGACCTGAGGTTCGTTCCCCTTGTCGAGTCATACCAAAAGACTTTAAAAAATGGTATTCATAACTTCGCTGCTTGGTGCTCGGCATTTATGGGAGGTTGTGGAAAACAAGCCGGCAAGTTCGCTTGTTGTGTCATTGGGCAAGGCACTTAACGGGACGCCCCATCTTTATGTGGAAGACAGGTGCTCCAGACACCTCGGAAATAGCAACTCCCAAGCGAGTGCGGACGCCTCCTCCAAAATATAGGGATACAATTCGCTTTCTCGTGAATGGAGGATAAATATGAACAATACAAACGATACAAAAAAAATACATATCCAAAAAAATGTCTACTGCAATGGCGGATTTAGAAAAAATGAACGGTCCAATAATCTGATGGTGCATTAAACCACACCAAACATTAAGTTTGGGACTATCTTTTTTTTTCTACAACCTCATAAGGATTTTGTGATCCCCATATTCGAACGTTGTACAGTACTTATTGACTTTCCCGAATACATGAAAAGATGCTTCGTCTGGGAAAACCACACATGTGGAGGACTGCGGCCTCGCACAGCAAATTAATTTGAACAAAATCAAACTTACCACCAAATTGTTGACAACTGATGAAAAGCGGTCTATCCAGTCCAGTAAATCTTGTAAAATTTCTTGGTAATTGAAGTTCAGTTAGTAATTATTAAAATTGTTGCTTTTAGGTAACGATTAACTTTGCTGAAAAATGCCAATACACAACTGTTCTTTTTCTCCGTCTGCAACTGTCTCTATTGTTTTCTAACATGGTCAGTGTTGCCATTTGATATTGAAAATATCTATTAAATAATAGAGGGAACCTCTACACACATTTAAGGTAGTCATGGTCATTATCAATGCGCTGAAGAATTTCTTCAGCACAAGCTGCTCGGCGAGGGCAATCATCCATCTTAAGAGCTTGAAAATTTGTAATTTGTAAGCATCGGGTCGAAGTTGTTTATGTAAAACTTGATGAACTGTGCTTCGAGGAATAGCAAGTTTATTTGATGCAATACGAATTGATTTCCTTGGACTGCGATGAAAGGCTACGCGTACAGTATCAACAGTCTCTTCATCAATGCTTGGCCTACCCGATCTTTTGCGATCCAAAATGCTCCCGGTCTCCATAAAATTTTTAAACCATCTCTTAATGCTGTTAATGTGAGGAGGGTCTTGTTTAAATCCATATCTGAATTTGCGTTGTACTGCAGTTGGCGATTTCGATTCATGGTACTGTAGCGGCCAACCATTAAGATGTCACCGCTACGCGTATATATAAACTGTCTGCGCTGCCTTTTTCTTTCTTCAGTGGTTCGAGTTTCTCTCCGACAAAGTAATCGTGTTTATAAAAGTGCAAAAGTTCTATATTGTGTAAGCGGTTCAAAAACAAACAGCAAATAGACTTGATGCACAGCCACACTATTAGCCGTCAGAGCTCCTCATCCATCTGCTCTTGTGGTTCCGCTCTACAACCAACTACCTGCAACCACCGCCCATCGCTACTGCACCAAAGAACACACTTAGCTTTTTGTTGAATCGCCAACATTTTTCATATTTTGTTGCAAACTTACACCCTAATTAAAATTTACTTATTCTTGCTTGGTTTAACAATTAAATAATTTGTAAAAAATAACTAAAAACTTTATGGTGGTACAATACACTGTCGAAAATTTAAAGTTTCTACCTTATGTGGTTTACGAGATATAAAAATTATAAATGTGTTCGGGACTTTATAAACACCGTTTAAGCCTATACCAAAGCAACTTTTTGTACTAGCTTTAAAAAAAGTCCTAACTTTGGCAAAAGCCAAGGTTCTCAGACCACCTATTCAGGGTGGGCCAAAAAGAACCACAATAATGCAGGCTTTTAGCCTGAAATTTTGGTGACTTAGCAAAAAATCTGGCCCAAAAGCCCGGTTATTTTGGACTTGTGGATGGGATAATTGTGTATTTTATCATCAGCCAGCCTAATAGATTGTTATTGGTGAATTTCAAATTTTATACACTGACCTTGAGCGGGCTTGGCCAACATTTTGTCCAAATCTATCGGTTGCGTTCAGCTGTGAGCTTTTTCTCTTGGGGTTAAAGGAGGCCTAGCCTGAAAAATCTAGACCCGATGTATATTTACAGTTGAGGCTCTTAGCCTAATTATTACTTAAAAATTGTTTGATACAAACCTTGGAGATCAGTTTATATAAACTTTATTGTGGTTCTGGCACAATTAAAGACAATTATTTCTCGTTTTGGGGAGGCCAAGGTTTTTCTTTGCGATCAACTACGCCTATTTGGAACCGAAAAGTTTGGCCATTTGGTTTCCAAACAGACATGAAGCCTTTTTTCTATCTACGTTGTTTGCTCCTGTGCTCCCGGTTTTTCGGGGGAGGCTATCACTGGTTTTTCCTGCTACTAACGGTAACCCGATGCCATTTTTACTTTTGACTAATATAGAAACCTTTGTGCGAAAGGTTTGCGGATTAGCAAACTGCAGACAGTGATGCTGTTTTGACCTATTAGGTCTTTTCAGTGCAGTTGGTGACCGACAAGAAGCGGTTTACGGATTAGGTTCCTAATAACTTGTGCACGCGGATCAGTACCTGAAAGCATTGTGAAGTTCATTCTGCTGGTGAACGAGTGGGCAAAGATGCTTGCTGCAGTAAAGTCGAGAACTCAAGTAGTTTATTAATACGACGCGAGAGTGGCCTTCAACAATAATGGCAGAGTAGGCCTTTGCTATGCATGTTACTTAGGAATTAAAGTAACTGGCGGTATGCTAGTTTTTATTCATGTAATGCATAATGGCAACCTACATTCGGACGAAGATCATCATACAGTCCAACACTTTTGAGACGACATAGGCTAAAGTGAAAGGTTGATTGGCGAATGCCAGCGCAATTGTTTTAATTTTCATGCCATTGCTTCAAAGCAACAGCCGGTTATGTTTCGGTTTTATCCTAGTTTCAACCAAATTTTTTTGATACAAACAGTTGTGTGCAAACGTCTCATAACTTACATGTACTGGTACTCTTTTAGCAAAGGTTAGAGTTCGAGTTGCTGGAAAGTCCAGAGTTAGATATACAATCTTTAACTCATCATAGTGACACAAAAAGATGTGAGACATTGCATCATGCTCACTGGTGTTAAGATAGGACGTATTAAGTTGTCCTAGAAAATAGCGATCGAAACTGGAGGAGTACATATCCTTTATTACATGGGCTTTGTGCATTACCAATCAAACCAATTTGTCAGTGTAGTTAAGTTTAGTGTCAGCTATGAGGATGTGAGCACCTGCCAACTTAGGGCCAGAACACATGTTTCACATTTACATTTTCGATTTCATATAGTAATTCGTTTACTTCTCGGACCTACTGCCAAGTTTAGTTCAGTTCTATCCTACAGCAATTGCAGTCTTGGAACAATAAGTATTTGCATTCCTTCATTCTCTCTCAGCAAAACTTTGATTAAAACTAATTTTAAAAACCATTATCACAAAATTTCTTCTAAATTAGATTGTGCTGCCTATTAATAGACAGCTGGTATTTTATTCTAAAAGCGAAAACAAGAAAAAAGAAGTATTTTTAAGCTAAAGGAAAGAACTGCATTGTATATACATAACCTGCTTCTGCTGCGTGCTTTCAATTTCCTAAAAAATCCGCCACCTTGCTCGAACTAATCATAGTTCTAAGTCTGATTAACTCTTACCCCAAGTTGATTGGCAGTTATGTAGAATTCGACATTTCAGTTGCATCCAAATGCACTAATCGATTGCTGCAGCCTGTTTGTTGGGAGAATTATGATTTCAGTTCTGGCATCAGTATGCAGTTTTAACCTAGGTAGCAGTAGTAGTATTAGTAGTTTTTCAGTTTTTATTTGGTGATGTTCCCTTAGCAGAGATGACTGGATATACCCCATTCCTTCTGCAATTGCTCACACTCCGTTTCTCCACTTTGCTCGATTTGAGGCACTCTTCAAATGGATCTTCTTTGTCTCCTCCACTTCCAGGTTTTCTTTAGATGTCCTCGCTTTTTATTGCCACTCACTTCAAGATCCAAAGCAACCCTCAAAACACTATCATCATTGCTAGGTATACATAAAAATCCCTAGGTATACATAAAAATATCATTTGCAAGTCAAAAAATCAACTTGGTTTTACAGGTGCAGGCAATCGGAAGTGCTTTTAATCAAGTTAAGAATGGAGTAGTGTAGTAGTCTATGTAGTTAAATGATGTTTTCATTGGGTGTGGCTTGCTTCCTCCCTACCGCTCAGCAAGATATTGATTTCAAATGAAATATTACTCTAAATCGTAGCTCAGAGAAGGGCTTATTGCATTTTGTTGAGAAGCGGCTACTTTACCGTCAACTACCTTTTATCCTTGGAAGCAATTTTGATGCTGATCATTCTTGGTTAATCAAGTGGCCACGCTTGGTTGCTCATATGTTTCTTAATTTTGTCTTTCGTTTTGTTTCAGTTGAGTAGAGCAAACTATGTAATCTAACTAGAATATCAAGGTTTGCATATTAGTACTTCAATGAAAGCTACTGTACAGTTGTTTGATGCTGTTAATTTTTGTTGAATTATCAATACTTCGTTTAGTTACAAGGTGACTATTAAATGTACCTTTTTAAATTTTAAGTTTAATGCTTTCTCCAGCATGAGTCCCAATAATAGGTTTTGTTCTCTTCATTTTTTGATGAATGTTTTTAAAAATTATGATCCAGGTTTTGGATAAATATGTTCAAACCAAGGTCTGTTGTAGCTTTCATTTAAAGCACTCTCTAGTGTGCAATTACTCAAGACTTTTTTTATTGCAATTTTGTTCAAGGAGGAAATACAACTCTTAACTCTTTAAAGCATTTGCCAACTAAACTATTTGGTGAGATTCATTATATTTGAAATATTTCTAGCAATATTGTATATATAGCAAAGAGATCTGCTGTTACATTTTTGACTTGGAGCTATGCAATACTTAGGCCAATGTGTGTGCCATTCCTAAAGTTGGTTTACCTAAGAGATTCCTTGAGTCGCTCCCTTTTTTCTAAAGTGTGTGTCTTTCGTAAAAGGGAAATTTTTCTGAACCATATTCAGCAACTAGTGGTCCAGGCTTGAGGAGCCATTTTGAAAGGACTTTGTGTCACAAGGTTTTGTCTTACTATTAGGCCTGTGAGCTTTGGTTTTGATTTTGTAATCTGTCCTGAAATCAAGGTCTTGCAAGACATTTTTGATAAAGATTAAATATTTTTAGAAAGCTCAAACCTAAAATAGAAGAAAGATTTTTAAATCTCTACAAATAAAATGCAAAGCACTTCGCATTGAGTGTGACTACTTCAAAATTAACGAAAAGAAGGAGATTAGCGTATGCTGCTCAAGTGCCATCGCGTTTTATTCAAGGAGTTTTCTCTGCAAAGAAATTTTAAGTGTATGAGAAATAAAACTTTTATTTAATACAGACTAAAACTGCAACAGGCCTTTGTATTAAAACATTTATTGAAAACATGCATTATAGTAATTAAAGACATACGTCAAAAGATGGAAAAAACAAAATTTATCATTTGTACTTACTGCTGTAGCAAGTATCAAACATAAAATGTAACGTCAGAGCTTGGGAACTGGAGGGTTGACCTGCAAAGCCTTTAAGTTATGGAGGCACCAGACCTAATTCGAAAATTTAACAGAGCTGAAGCTAGAGCAATTAAAATTTTGTGGGGGTGAAACGATTTGTGTTCGTTAGTATTCTCAGTCGGTTACAAGGAAAAGTTGAATTGAATGTGGTTTCCCTCGTTTTTTATTCAACTTATGAAAAACTTGTAAGCATCAATATTTTTTGTAGAACTCTAAACTTTGCAATGCAGAATGAACTATGAACTCCATTGTGGAAAATGCTGCAAGATATTAATGAAGTTGGAGCAGGAGCCAAACCTATTTTTTGAAAGTTTACACCTCCCCAGGTGGAGCCTGAGCCAGTGGCCAAATGCTTAAAAGCTGCGAACCTGGAAACTACGCTTTTCTTAAGTGTCTTTTCAACTCTGTTTGACATGATACAATAATGATTTTCTTGAAGTAATGATAATTCAACAAAAATTAACTGTGGGTAACAAATTCAAAATAAATCTTGAATTGAAAAGTGCTGCTGATGTGCAAACATTATCATTTTGGTCAAGTCACGTGATGCGCTCCATTCACCTAAAACAAAAACAAAGAAACAGTAAAAAGAACATGTGAGTCAAGCTAGCTTCAAAGAATAAATGACGATCAACGGGAAATCTGGGGATTGGATGTGGTACTGTTAAATTGTGAAGAAAATCACAATACGAAATTACGTACGGTATTTTCTGGCATACTATGGTACAGTATGGAAATACGGTGTTATTTTTTTCTGTACCGTATCGTACCGTGCTCTTCCCGAAGGCCCAATCTAGTCTTTAAAACGCTTGCTTTGTTGAGATCAAAAGTCACACAAAGTTCCAACATCACAACTGTTACAAAAATGCATTGTTGTAGCGTAAAATTTGATTAATTACAACGAATTTGACCTAGAACTTTCTTGAACTCTGCATTTTATGTCGCAACAAACATGTTTGAAGTACGGTAACTCTGTAGAATTTTCTAGAGACTCGTTCTGTGATATAAAAATTGTGTTTTGCAATAGTATAGTAATCATGCGATAGCCGTTATTTGTTTTATTAGAAATTGCTAAAATTATCTTTTGAACCTTCTAGAACTTATCGAATCGTGTATAACAGTGGTTCTCAAACTTTTTGCGATGCGACGCATTTAAAAAAGCTTGCGAGACTTTGCGACGCACCAAACAGCATCCTACAGTTTAGTTTGCCGTACTGCGAGATAAATGTGACCCATAATTTACATAAATAACTTGCTCCTACGCTCTCGAGATTTTGGACTGGTCTGTCATCTTCAATCGTAAAATTACGCTCTTCTAAGTTTGTAACTCATCTTTTAATATAGCTTTGAAAAAAGCTGTTTTAGCCATAAGCTTTTCGTGACGCTCTCATCAGTGGCGGTATCGCGTCAAAAGGGAAGATCTAGAGTGAATGAGTCTTTTATGTGAATAATTTGGATGTTACGTAATCAAGACAGGCCAATGATTGCGTTTGTATTGCAAAGCGCGCGAAAGAAAGATTTCGCAAGTGCGAAAGTTAAAGAAGGCGCGGCAGGAGGCCAAATGCTACGATTATCGAAAGAGTTTGAGAGTGTAAACAAACTCTTTCTGTCTGCATAACACCGGGCGTTGGGTCTTGATATAAGTAGCCTCTAAAAGATTGAGATGGAAAGAGCTGCGGCAAGGATTGAAAACCGCTTATCATCATAGTTTAATGCGCATCGATCATTATCTAAAAGATGCTGACCAATGGCGGAGTCACAATCCGGTTTGGTGTCGGTTCGTTTGCACGATCTGTGTGGTTGAGATCGGCGTGGACGAGTCAATTGCTGTCTTAACCATTGCGGAACATGTTGCTTGATGCGATCCTGTAGTCGTTGAGATGTTCGCCCTACGTACCGACTATCACAGTGGCACTTGTATTCATATATGACAAAGCTTTTCTGAATGGCAGGTAGAACATCCTTGCGGGCCACAGGCAGCATGCGCTTAGACGTAAAGACCAGGCGGGTGCTGACGGAACCATAGCAGCTTTCCACGGCGGTTTTGAGAGTCAAAACCGCCGTGGAAAGCTGCTATGGTTCCGTCAGCACCCGCCTGGTCTTTACGTCTAAGCGCATGCTGCCTGTGGCCCCCAAGGATGTTCTACCTGCCATTCAGAAAAGCTTTGTCATATATGAATACAAGTGCCACTGTGATAGTCGGTACGTAGGGCGAACATCTCAACGACTACCGGATCGCATCAAGCAACATGTTCCGCAATGGTTAAGACAGCAATTGACTCGTCCACGCCGATCTCAAACACACAGATCGTGCAAACGAACCGACACCAAACCGGATTGTGACTCCGCCATTGGTCAGCATCTTTTAGATAATGATCGATGCGCATTAAACTATGATGATAAGCGGTTTTCAATCCTCGCCGCAGCGCGCAGCTCTTTTCATCTCAAACTTTTAGAGGCTACTTATATCAAGACTCGACGCCCGGTGTTATGCAGACAGAAAGAGTTTGTTTACACTCTCAAACTCTTTCGATAATCGTAGCATTTGGCCTCCTGCCGCGCCTTCTTTAACTTTCGCACTTGCGAAATCTTTCTTTCGCGCTTTGCAATACAAACGCAATCATTGGCCGGTCTTGATTACGTAACATCCAAATTATTCACATAAAAGACTCATTCACTCTAGATCTTCCCTTTTGACGCGATACCGCCACTGATGAGAGCGTCACGAAAAGCTTATGGCTAAAACAGCTTTTTTCAAAGCTATATTAAAATTTTGTACCACCAACAAGATTTTTGTAACTCATCTTTCCTGTTTTCGTCCAACATCCAACTGAATGCTTTATTCTTTATATATTTTTCGCCAATTAAGTTAAACTTCTGCAATTTGATTCTTGAATAACAAGTCAACCGTTACAACAGTGTATTAAAAACACTATTGTGAAAATGTCAGAAGAAAGCAAGAAAGGAAACTACGATCAGAGTTTTTTTGACGCAATAAAACCTAGACTTAATGGCACAAAACCAAAATATTCCGCGACGCCTTTGGAACTGCACCAATCAACAGCCGCCTCAACGTGGTGGTGCGGTCCCCGGCCCCGTTTGGGTTGGGTCCAAATGACTGTTGGCCTTCCCGAGGGTCCCAG
The DNA here is from genome assembly GCA_963675345.1 of Trididemnum clinides. Taxonomy (NCBI): domain Eukaryota; kingdom Metazoa; phylum Chordata; class Ascidiacea; order Aplousobranchia; family Didemnidae; genus Trididemnum; species Trididemnum clinides. The sequence continues at coordinate 28,516,364 of OY776306.1, forward strand.
TTACCCCGGGCACTCCCCTTTATTTTTTCGCTATGCTGCCCCTGAACGACCGCAGAAGGGCAGCACACAGCTTTTTTAAAATCGGTCACCTATTTTCTCTTTTTCTTCTCTCCTGCCTTTCTCTTGCCCTTCTTCGTCTCCTCATTCTTCTCCTTCTCTTGATGAGCGGTAACGTTCATCCCAACCCTGGCCCCATCTTTCCTTGCTCTGTGTGCGCTGGAAATGTGACCTGGCGAGGCAAGTCAGTGCAATGCTGCGCTTGCTCCGAATGGGTCCATCTAAGGTGCTCACAACTTTTCCTGTCTAAATTCAGATCACTTGGCAGCTCTCACTCTTGGAGCTGCCCCCTGCCGAATCACTGTGACTCCCTCTTCGGACTCTTCCGACATGTATACCTCCACTGTGCAATCTATCCCCGCCTCTGCTAACGCTGCTCTGTCGCCCCACCCCCGTCTCCAAACTTCTTATCTCCATCTGCCCATTCTATCTCAATGTGTACGCCCCCCCTATTCGCTCCTCCCCAACGGATGGCAGAACCGACTCCTTTTTTTCCTCCTCCAGAAATCTATTCATTCTGGGGGACTTCAATTGCCATCACCCCCTCTGGGACTCAAGAGGTACTTCCGACCCCCGTGGGGAGGAAGTATTCGACTGGGTCATCTCTTCAGACCTCCTTCCCCTCAATGACCCTGACACACCCACCCTTCTCCATCGCTCCTTTGGCAGTCGCTCCTCTCCTGACATCTCCTTTTCTCCCTCCTCTCTTGCCTTTTCCTGCTCCTGGGAGGTGCTACAGGACCTGGGTTCTGACCATCTACCAATTCTTCTATCTATCCCTCTCTCTCCGGTCTTTCGCTCCAACGAGCGCCCCCCTTCCTTCAATTTTCAGAAAGCTCGCTGGGATGGCTTTGCCTCTTACTTTGACTCTCATTGTCCTTCAGCAGAGGAATACTCGTCTCTTTCTCTTTCCTCTGCTGTTGCTCTCTTTACCTCTCTGACTTTGAATGCGGCCAAATCTTCCATTCCTTTTGGCCGCATCAAACGCCCTCCTAAAGCCTGGTGGTCTGCTGAGGTGAAAGACGCAAGGCTTTTGCTGCCGCTCACAGAAGTGATGTAGATTGCCAGGCTTACATCTCCTCTTCCCGACGCGCCTCGTCAGTCATCGCCAAGGCCAAGACTGAGGCATGGCAGAAGACTTGCTCTTCTCTTTCACCTAAATCTGTGCACTCTCTTTTTTGCTCTATCGCTGGCTCTCCTTCCTCGTCTTCCTCCTCTCCTAACTTTCCTAATTGTTCTTCTCCCAGGGAATCGGCTTCGGTCTATGCCGCTTACCTGAGATCTCACTTTTCCGTTTCTCAGCCAAAGGCTACCCCTCTGAGCTCCGTCGAGCCACGTGTTCTGTGGAGTCTCACTCGTCCTTTTGCTCTCCTTTCTCACTTGTTGAATTTCTTGCGGCTGCCTCCAACATCTCCTCGTCCACCGCCACTGGTCCAGACAAAGTTGCCTATCCCATGCTAAAGCACCTTCCTCGCTCTGGCATGGATTTTCTTCTTTACATCTTCAATCTTTCCTGGTCTTCGCATTCCTTTCCTTCCATCTGGAAGACATCTTCCATTCTTCTCATTCACAAGATGGGAAAGCCTCTCGACTCTCCTGCTTCCTTCCGGCCTATATCTCTCACCTCCTGCGTATCAAAGCTGTTTGAACGCATCATTCTATTTCGTCTTCTCTTCTTTCTGGAATCTAATTCCATTCTTTCTCCCCGCCAGGCCGGTTTCCGCCCTGGTCGATCTACACTCGATCAAATTCTGTACGTTTTCAGTCCATTTCGGATGGGATTAACAAACCCAGGCCGGGCTCTCCGTCGATCCTGTCTACTATCGATTTCACTAAAGCTTTTGACTCTGTCTGGCACCCCGCCCTTTTCCATAAACTCATTTCGGCTGGCCTCCCTCCTTCCTTTGGTCGTTGGACTCAATCTTTTCTTTCTGATAGGCGTGCTTGTGTGGTCTTTCAAAATCACGAAGTCCGTTGAGGTGTTCCGCAAGGATCCGTTCTTGGCTCTGTACTTTTCTCTCTCTTCATTAATGATCTCCCGGCCTCTCTACCTTCTTCCGTCAGGTGCTCTCTTTATGCTGACGATCTGGCCATTTGGTCCTCTTCCCCCTCGGTCCCCACTGCGGTGGAGGCCACACAAGGAGCTCTGTTTCGATTGGAGCGCTGGTCTGAGTACTGGTGTCTTCCTCTCAATCCGAGCAAATGTGAGGCCTCCTTCTTCTCAGTGGATCCCCACCAAGCTAACCTCCAACCCAACCTCCTCCTACTCGGCTCCCGCCTCCGTTTCAATCCCACTCCAACTTTTCTTGGGGTCACCTTCAACCGCACTCTTTCCTTTTCTAAGCATGTATCTTCGCTGAAGGCCAAGTTTTTTCCACGTCTCAAGGCCTTACGCTGTATCTCTGCTTCCTCATGGGGCCCCTCTAAGGAGTCCCTCTCTGTTCTGTATAAATCTTTTCTTCGGTCCCTTCTCACCTACGCTTCACCCGGATTGTTTCCTTTCCTACGCGCTACCAATTTCACCAAATTGGAACGCCTCCACCGAGCGGCCAGTTGCGCCATCACCGGCTGCCTCTCGTCGTTCCCTATCCCACTTCTCCTCTTCGAGGCTTCTTTACCTCCCCTACGAGTCACCCTGACTTATTTTACCCTTTTTTTTATGAGCGGGCTCTTCGTCTCCCAACCTCCTTTCCCATCTCAGGTTTGGCCAGACTTTAAGTGAAACCAAGACTCTGCAGATCGTCCTGGAGAGCTTTTGCGTCCACTCACCCGCTCATGCTTCCTTCTACCTTTTCTAGGGAGGCTCTTGTTGCTTGCCCTCCCTGTCCTCCTTAGAATCCGCCTTCCTTCACGGTCGAGTCCACCCTTTCCACTCCATGCTCTCGCTCTGATCCCCCCTCACTCTCACCAAGGTGCGGCTCTCGCCCACCTTGACTCTCTTCCCCCCCTCATGATCTGGTGCTCTGGACAGACGGCTCTGTTCCTTTTCCTTTTGGCAAAGGCGGCTCCGGCGTTCTAGCCAACTGCTCTCTCTGTGGCCCTGAGGCCACCCTTTCCTTTTCGGCAGGCCCAGTATGCTCAAGTTTTTCCGCTGAAGCCTGCGCTCTTCTGCACGCTCTTTGCTGGTCTCGGCAGCACCAACAAGTCTGCCATTTCTCTTCTCTTCTATTATCTGACTCTCGTTCTGTCCTCACCACCTTGTCCTCTCCTCCATCTTTCTTCTTATCTCAAACTCTGTGGCAGATCTGGCAGGAACTGTCTTCTCTCTCCTCCTGTTCTATCAGGCTACAATGGGTCCCCGGACACTCATTTCTACCGGGAAACGACGCGGGTGATGAGCTAGCCAGAAGGGGAGCGCTACTTGCGCCCTCCGCTATTCCTTGTAGTCTCTCTCCTCTTACCTCTCGTATCCACTCTCGTCTTATCTCGGACTGGGGGCGTACTGTGCCATCTAAATTCTTTGACACACAGGTTCCCTCGATTTCCACCGAGGAACTTGTGCTCCCTCGTCATGCTCGCTGTGTCCTATCTCGTCTTCGCTGCAACGGACGTGGCCTTCTTTTAGGTTCCTATCTCTTTAGGATTGGCAGAACTGAGAACCCTTCCTGCAGCGCCTGCGGACACCCGTCCCAGGACACCTCTCATCTCATTCTGCACTGTCCAGCTACGGCCTCTTTGCGCCGCTCACTCTTTGGCAACTCTCTATCTCTACGACCTCTGGTCCAGACCCTGGGGAGTTTCCCGGCTTCTGGGGCTCCATTGTCTTCCGCCATGCTCCCATCCCTCGAAAGGGGTCGGGTAAACAACAACAACAACACGCCTTTGGAAAATTGAAACGATGCACCGGGGCGTCGCGACGCACAGTTTGAGAACCACTGGTGTATATAAAGCTTGTTACGATTATTAATTATTCTAGATCGTTGATCCCAATGAGTTTGTGTTACTCCAGGGGTAGTTGTATCATTATAGATTGTAGATTCTAGTTTCGAGCGAGACTCTAGTGGGATACTGGGATAGCGCTAAAAGACAGTGTTGTGTACAAAATGTGAAAACTGGTTTCGTGGCAGATGTGCAGAAATAAGGAGAGCTACTGCTAGGTTGGCAATGCATTTTGTTTGCTCAAAATGTAAAAAAAATAATGGAAGTAATGGTAGATTCGATCGAGAAGTTGTGCGATGAAGTGGAGACAGTGAATGAATTTTGTGTGTTGGGAGATAGTTTAAATGCTAGTGGTGGTTGTGAAGCGGCAGTTACAGCAAGAGTAAGAATTGGTTGGGTAAGATTCAGGGAAAGTGGAGAGTTATTGCTTGGAAATAGGTTTCTTCTGAAAATGAAAGGTAAAGTTTATCGTTGTTGTATAAGATCAGCAATACTGTATGGAAGCGAGGCATGGTGTTTAAAAGAAAACATAAAAACAATTTTAAGGAGAACGGAGAAAGCTATGGTGAGAGCCATGTGCGGTCAGGAAGTTGTTGACAGGAAGACGACTGAAGAACAGGTGGACATGTTGGGGTTGAAGGAAACTATAGACTGGTTAGCAGCAGCAAATGGAGTTAGATGGTATGGACATGTGCTGAGGAGAGATGACGATAGTGTTTTGAGGGTTGCTCTGAATCTTGAAGTGAGTGGCAAGAGAAAGCGAGGACGACCGAAGAAGGCCTGGAAGAAGCAAGTGGAAGAGGAGACAGAGAAGATTGGTTTGAAGAAGGAGGATGCCCTGAATCGAGACAAGTGGAGAGACGGAGTGCGAGCAATTGCAGAAGGAATGGGGTAAATCCGGCCATCTCTGCTAAGGGGACAACACCGGATAAAAACTGAACTACTACTACCAGTTGATTACTGGAAGAGAATAATATCAATGGGTATTGGATTATTACAGTAGATTTATTGCCTTGGATTTATTGACAACGGTAAATCTATATTTGTGAAATATATTCTTCTCATTGAAAATTGTTTGAAGACTTTCTTGTATTTTGCTCACCGTAGTGAAGAGCGAACGCCTCTAAAAGTTAACGCAGGAACAAAAGAAGTCTACGAGCTCTTAATAGAAACTATTATTCCAAGAATTCCAGTTTGTCTTTGCTTCACTACTGCTGTTTTACCTAAGAAGTAGAAATTTTATTATTTTTTCGTTTGCATGTTTACCTAATTTATGTTTCATCGTTGTTTAAATCAAAAGTATAATTTCTATTCTTGACTAAAGCTACTGCGGCGGTAAGTCATTGTGAAAACTGCACTGAAAGTTGTTAAAATGGTTCGAGCGAGGGATTTTATCGGCAACAAACACTTTCGTTACGAAGTAAACACGGCTACGTGTACATTAGAAAAATGTCAATACGAATATAAGCCAAAGTGTGGCAGACGTCCATGTTACATCTGAAGTTGGTTACTTAAAAACAAAACATCCAAATCTCTACTCCAAAGCCGTCGAAGAAGAAATGAAAAAGGAGCCCAAGGCGGCAAATATAACCTCTTATTTTGAATCGCAAGTAACAAGCAGTGCTACTGCTGGAAAACAACTGTTGAAGGACAATGGTTAAATTTCCAATTACAAGCCAAAGTATCAAAGTTATGGCGGTTGAAGCTGTTACCACCAATGGTCTTCCTTTTTACACCTTTGAAAAATTCGGCATCGCAAAGATTCTTGCTTCGATGTCAGATTAACTGAACCTAAAAATTACTACTTCCAACGTACGAGCATAGACCATTGATGCTAATCAGGAAGAAATAATAGAAACTAAACAGATATTTGCTGATAAAATGGTTTTGATAAAAGTAGACTTGTTTACGCCAAGAAAGCGTTATTGGAATAAATTTGCAAGCAGTGGTTGACGGTAATTTGCCAGTTATCACCGCTGCTGTGAATGAGTTACCGAATTTTTCGGACCATAAGGCGCACTTATAATACTTTAATTTTTTCGGAAATGGAACGTGCGCCTTAGAGTCCGGTGCGTTTAATGTATGGATCAGGTTGCGCTTTGTCACCGAGCTCTGAACAAATTTTATGTTGCAGTAAGCGCTACCAACGCAATAGTACCTACCTCAACTCGTTCTTTCTTGAGAGCAAACTTCTTTTATTCTTGCGATCAAATTGCCCACTCTCACTCTCTTTGCGAGTGTGTTTTTTGTTTTTAAAATACAAGTACGGTACCGATAAAATGCATTGTGTTTTTGTTTCATTATATGCGCCCCGTAGTCTGGGGCACCTTGTGTATGAAAATAAACGCGTTAGAAGACTTTTATTGATACTGCGCCTTATGGTCCGAAAAATACGGTACACGAACGGGCGACAGGTTCTGCAATAGGTAAAAACATTATTAGCTGCTTGGCCAAATTAGGTATTTTGGAGAAGCAAATTTGCAACCTCACGACAGATAGCGGATACAACGTTTTAAAAGTTGAGGAGTTGAGAAGTGATTTTGCTGATCAGGATAATGAAAATGAATGTGAAGTAACTGAAGCTTCCGACTATAAACTATAGATAGACGTAATAACTGTTGAAGATGGAGTTATTACCATCAGATGTGATGTTCACCCATTGCAACTAAGTATGCATGACTTCTTTAAAGCTAATTCCATCGCCAAAGAAGTGGTGTTAAAAGTGAAAAATGTCGCCAAAAGACCCCCAAGCTGAATATCAGAGAGCTGTTCAAGCACAACAACAAACCTCTTCCTAGACTTGATTGTTAGGCCCGCTAAGGTTCAGCGTATTCAATGCTGCTTGTCAGTGGTTTACTGGGCCAAATCGCTCTGGCAAATGAATCCCTCTTTTTGTCAGACGTTGATTGTTTGCGGTACAGGAGCTTACCGAATGTTTAAAACCTGTATATGACACGATCGCTGCAATTCAGCTGAAGAAATTATCTGCTGGCGAGTTCTTCGGTGAGTAGCTGAAGTGTAAAGTCCAACTGCAGCAAAAGAGTGTGAACAATGCTTCTTCTTTGGCATTGGCTATATTTTATGCCATGAAGCGTAGAGAAACAACTCTGTTATCTAACGGTGCTTTTTTGGCTGCAATAAATGTTCATCCAAGGTATCAGGTACATTTACTCCTTCATATGGGGGTTGATATTATTGATGAGATACTCGCCACTTGGGATGCGTGCAATGCCAGCTCATCACAATCATCACGGAATGAGCAAAATGTAATCTAACCGAGATGATTAAGTGCTTCAACAACCAAGCCCGTCTCCTGGGGAAAACTAATTTAAATGGTGGGACAAGCAAGCAGAGTCCGATCTTAAACGCATTTCTAATGTTGCTCTTGCTTTACCAGTTACTCAACCCAGCGTTGAAAGAATTTTTTGGGGTTTAAGGTATATTCTAAATGAGTTAAGACTCGGGCTTGAAGAAGACAAAATCGAAACAATAATGTTTCAGCCTTGCAACACTTGAATCTCGTTTGCAGTATAATTAAACTGGCTTTAAAAATCGTTTGAACAACTTTCTTTGGAATTTGTTCGTTTGTTGCAGTTCTTGTTTTTTGATTTTGATAAATTGATAACATCACTATCATTTTTGATCATTAAGTGTAAATTCAATTAATATATCATCTAGCTAAATTAGTTGGGCAGAGGTTGGTTGAGTTACCCGGTTTTCTTCAGAGGAAATAAAATTAGTGTGGCCTCTCTTTTTCTGCTGATATCTGTCCCAAAACACATTTGCTGTTCCGTAACAACAAAAATTCAGCAAAGTAAGCAGTACGGAAAAGTACGGCATTACGGAACGAAAGAATTCTGTACCGTACTATTACGTTAGGTATGTTGGTAAAGTGCAGGATTCCGGTACATATTTTTTTGAAAGTGTGGAGTACGGAAAACTATTCCGAACCTTTCCGTACCTAATCCCCTGCAGGAAACAGCTATTTCTAATTTGTTATCTAGTTCTAAACTGTTGTTTTTCTGTCTTCAGTTGAAAATGTCAAAAAAAGCTGTTCTTTTTGTTTGTTTTGGTGAGTTTGTTTGAATTTTTTTGTAATCATGTTGAATGATTAATAGCTTGAGGTTACTGTTTAATATTATTTATGATTTGATGAAGAGTTTAGATTTTATAAAAGACTTGAAATATACCTGTATATGAAATTTAGCCATTCATACTCAACACTGTCAATTGTGTATGTAGATTCTTTACGTTGATACCAATAAAAAATTCAATGCGATTAGAATGTTTGAAAAGTTTGTTTTGCAGGGAACACGTGTCGGTCTGTTATTTGTGAAGCCGTCTTTAAAGAAATCATGGAACAAAACGAGAACATTAAACAGGTTGCTTGGAGTCAGCTTTATGTATTGGCTTTGTTGATGATAAAATCTTAAATTAAGGCAAAGTCAACCTTAGTTCAACCCTAAATATTAATACGAAACAATTCGTTGAAAACTAGCGCCATGTTATCCTGGCTTCGGGGAGCGGAAAAGGACAAATGACCCCACCCCCAACTTGAGCGAGACATTGCTTTTTGGGGGGAAATAGATGAAATGTTTCGGAATCAACTCAGTAATTACTTTAGTACCGTCCTCACGAAACCAATTATGAACATGACCTGCCTAGTGGATCCTTTGCCAAGACAAAAATCATAAATATTCTAAGATGTCTTTTTTCCCCGCTTACTGTTTGCGTTACGTGTTATGTATGTTATCTCGATGGCAAAAAATAAAAAACGACTGACTGACTGATTGCATATTTTTAGTGGTTCGTCGACAGCTCAGGAGTGTCCACGTGTCGTGTTGGTGAAAGACCAAGCGCAAAAACTCGTCAGCTACTGAGAACAAAAAAGCTTTTCAAGCACGTAGAAGGCCATCTGGCTCGCGTGGTTACGAGTGAAGATTTTGAAATTTTTGACCACATTCTTGCTGTGGATGAAGAATCAGCGAAGTAAGAACCCTTTGATGTTTGCTGAAATATTTTTTCTGATGTTTATGAGAAATATTGACCTTGTTGGAGATCGACATCTTTTAAGCGACATGATTCTGTCGTACATGAGATTGAAATTTATCGTAGAGTTTTCAGGAATGGCATTTTTATTTCATTTTTCCTTGACAACGTTGTTCTGCAGCCACCAGAAAGTTACGGAATAATTACATAGGCGTAATGCGTTTCCTTACAAGCCAGATATGGTCGGAAGAGTTGATTACCAAGCAATATTCGATCTAGATGTTGTCTCTTTTTTTGGAATCAAAAACCGAACAGTTGCTCTCTTTTATTTTACCATGTAGAATCTCTGTTAAATTTGTTCTCTTAGTTTTCCGCCTTCCATCGAAATTCGCGCAGATTTGCGTGCTTCGGTGGCCGAGGGGTTAAGACGGTATTCCCAGTTTAAACGTTTCGTTCACAACCCACGGTATTTGGTTCATATCGTGGGTTTTAATCCAACCTAAACTCTGTTTTTTTATTGGTGCTGCCTGATTGTGGTGGCATAGTGACTGATATTTCTGTGAAGCTTACATCGCAATCGTGTAGTAAATCTCTTTTTTCTGTGGATTACTCTCCCATCACTCCATAGTTTACATAATTTTTATGATAGTGTACCGAGATTCCATGCTATAACTTAATTGTGTCGCTGGCTGATTTGGCGAATTATTTGTTAACTAGCCGGCGTCGCGTGTAAGGGCCCTCATCAGTAATGTAGAGGTTAACAATATCGGCAAAGCCGGAAACGATTGTTTTTTGAAATCCAATTGATTGAAAAAAGCCTTTGCTGTGGGTTGGGCATAGCTACGACATATCTTCAAGTTTATCGAGTCTCTGGCAACGTCTAATTTGCCCTGTTTTCATCGTAGACGTCCTTAAACTCAGCAAACTTTTATCCGTTAAATTAAGAAAGTGCTTTAATTGAAAGCATACCAAAGTTGGGGGAGAGCGTCATGACATTGATATGAATTTTCGGGATTAAGCCATTACATATTAGGTCCAATGCTTACCACTTTTTGGGAATTGTGGGGGTATTTGTATGAGCTAACGCCTCTGGCTGGGCGCATGTTGCTTGGTCCTAGCATAAACGCAGCCAGGCAAAAAGTGAGCTAATCCGAAATCAAACGCTCGCTATTAAGTTATTACTACAGTAGCGCCCCCATCAGTAACGTTGAGTTGAAAAAAGTTTTTCTAGATATTGCAATTTTGTAAAATGCAGGCACCGAAATTTTGAACTCTTTTAACCGATAGGCTACAGTTCAAAAGTTTAAATCTTCATTTTTTGATAGATCTTTTTGCAAATTTCAATGAATAATATCAACGAACTATGCTTGTGGGAAAAAATAGTAAAAATGTACCAAAGAACTAACTTTGTTTATCAATTGCAGGTTTTAAGGTCTATTACAAAAATTGCTCCACTAAAAATGGAACATGATATATGGCTACCAATTTTTGATCAGCCATTATAAATTAATCCTTAGCTCTGACTAATTTTGAGTTACGTATTTCTAGAAAGCAAATTTCCTTAGCTTTCAAACGACACTAATTGTTGTTAGTACCTTACAACCTTTTCGTATTAAGCTTACCTGCATTTACCCAGGTTATCACTTTTTGGGAGCAATAATTGTTACAGTAAAAGTCTTAAAATTGAATTGCTGAGTATAAAAATTAATACTAGAGGTACATGTCATATATTATCGAAATTGCCTGGAAATTACTATGGATTTTTTAACACAATTTTGAAAATCGGTTGAGAAATGAGGTCATATATCAGTTTTTAGGTAAACTGATTTTGTAAAGATGTTGCAATTTATGAAAAAATCATCATATGATGATCTCTGGTGCGAAAGACGATGTTGATTGTACCAGACATTATTATAGCATCACAGAGAAGCAGGCTTAGAAAGCTTAAAATGCTTAAATAAAGAATTGCTCATTGCATCGTCAATTGGCTTAAATTAATGTGGAGTAGTTTTTATCGAAATCACCATCTTAATGTCTCTTGAAAAAGGATTTAATCGGGTTTCTTGTGGGAAAATACAGATAACTTTTACCATCAAGCGTTAATTATGACGTCATCTTAGACCACAATTTGATAAAAATTCGGCAACAAGTCAAGAGCTGGCTTTCATTTGATCAAAAACAGGTTTTTCTTTGTCAAGAAATGCAAAATAGAAAAATTTATCTTCGATTATAACGTCACATACCCCCTTATGACACTCACCCCGAGATGATAATCAAAGATGCCAAGTTTGACGAGGTGTTAAAGCCCACGTGCGGACGGAATCGCGCTTTACATATTAGATTTTTGCTCATTGGTCAAGATTTTGTCATTTTTTTTTGTAAACGCGACCAGTAGAATAAACTATCCATCCTACTATTGAAAAGACTCTATTTGATTACAAAATTTAAGATTTTTAATTAGCGAAAGCATCTTTTCTTTTGACAAAGTACAGTTCTAAGTTGAGTTTGCGACTGTTTACATAAAGCAGATTTTTTTGCAGAGGGCGTTTTGGAATCCAGTCAAAAGCATAGCTTGGATCAATTCGTTAGGGGCAATTGCGCCATTTGCCCTTCTCTCTGGGTTCGTCTTTACATTAGTGTGTTAAATCAAACCAGCCTATTTCAGTATATTTTCCTGTTTCCTCGTAGTTATACGTGTGTGACCACAACATACATTTTAAATGTATTCATTTGTGGTTTGTTTTATTAATATTCTTAGATATTTAAATGTAAGGAAACTATTTGAATTTTATGACCTCTGCTATGTGCTGTCTGAAATAAAGCTGATGTCTAATGATAACGTATTGTTGTTATCCGACCCCTTTTTTCGGGTGGCGGCATAATGGTGTACTCCAGCAATCGGGCGAGTCGCTTCTGTTTGGACCTGAGATGTGGCAGCACCAGCAGTCTATCAATTTTCCTTCTTGTTTTCTAAGATCTTCGCCTCTTTGCCGTCCTGTCTTTACTCTCACACTTTCTTGCATCTATTCCAGGCACGCCGGCCTCTCTTCTCGGGTTGTGATCGATCCCCGATCACCTCTTTCTCACACAGCAACGCAGCTGATGAACTTGCCAGACGTTTCTTCTCCCATCCACGGTGCTTTGCATTCACCCTTGTCTCAGATTGAAGACTTATAGTCTCATCAAAGCCCTTGTGATCTCCATTCAAGAGCTTGTTTTTCCTTGTCACGTTCGCTCTAAATCCAATTACTTGATGCTTGACAGACGAGAGCTAGAAAAGTTTTTTTGTTTTCAACATCGATCTTCACTTATAAGCAGGGCTGGGGAACTGGCCTAATATAGACCAGGCTCCAGTTCCGGAGCTAGCAATTTTCAAATCTATGGCTCCAGCACCAGTCAAGTTTTCAAGGTTTAATTGATGTAGTCAAATGCAATATAATTTTAGCAATGGATTTTACCAATAATATAACTATATGTAAAGGAATATCCAAAAGTACTTATGAAATAGCAATTGTTTTTAGATAAACACTCGGATCAGTGAACATAAAATGGAAATGCATCTGAAAATTTAGTAGAATTACAGTAACCCTAAATGTAAACAAATTAATTACCTCAGCTTAGACAAATTATTTTTGTATTTCTAATGGTGTAATCAACCATCTAAATTTTTCAAATGCTTTATTTGAATTTGAGAATCACTAAATAACATAAAAATTTTATAGCACAAAATAGCTAAATATAAAATGAAAATTCTTCCGAGCATAATCCACTTGATGATGGAAGAGTAATTTATGAAAAATATGTAATGAGATTTCCTTTGAATAACAGAAGTTCCATTTATACTACTGTACTATGTAAGTGATGCAAATAACATTGCTTGTAACGACTCAAGTAGTAACAACTTATGATATCAAACTACAGAAATTGGAAAGAATTTACTCTCAAGAATAAGATGGCTTCCAGCAAGTCTTTCTTTCATAGAAGCACGCAGGTCTGAACGTATTATTCTAAGGGCGAAAATAATTGTTCCGCACTAACTTGAGTTGCAGGTAGTGCTGTAAAAGCGTAAGCAACATTTCTTACAATTTTGAGATAGGATTCTACAGCTTCAAAGACTTCAAGTTGCAAAAATCTGTTTATTTTCTCAACTTCCTTCAAAGCATCCGAAAAATCAAGTCGGAACGTTTAAATTGGCGATGATGCTGAACCTGACTGTTGATTCTCTAAGGCAATCCGTTTGCGCTTGGCTGCATAATCAAGATGCTTCTTAAAATCTACTTCATTCATAGAATCAGGAGTACCTGTTGAAGACTCTGTAGTGTCAGTTGCTACAACTGACTGGGCTTCAGTTGTTGGAGACGAACGTACTTGTTTTTGGATAAGATGCATTCAAAGAGCCAAGTCACACAAGGCTTTCTTTCCTCGATCTATCTGCTCATTAGAAAGTGTAACGCGGTGCACTGGGTCCACATATATGGCGGCTAATAACAAATTGTTATTAAGAAGGGGTTTTCTCTCTACCCATCATAGATGATTTAACTGCATCTGCAATCATGCAATCAGCTTTAGATAAGGTAAATATCAAACCTTTCCATTCTTTATAGAACAATTCAGGTGTCAAGTCTGCTTCTTGTAACTTTTTTCTAACCAGGTACAGAGGTCAAAGAAGTGCTTCAAGTTCTTCCACTTGTTTGCATTGGCTTTCAGTCATAGATATATCTGGATGTGCCATGTCAACTAAGCTGTCTTTTATCTTCAGAAGACGCTGGATCATTGAATATGTGTTGCCCCATCTTGTTGCTTAATCTATTACTGCACCTTTGCCTACCCTGCGTTTCAAAATTTCATCAATCTTAGGAGTTCGTGCAACTAACACAATCTGCCGAATCTTACTTATTTAATTTTGTGCATGCTTCTCTTTCAAACCATCACAAATAGCCAGTTGCAGAATATGTACAGCACATCGCATGTGCTCTGCAACAGCTGAATCTGTTCCTTCGTTTCAGCGCTGCGAACTCGGGATATTTTTTATCGAGTTCGAGTTTGAAAAAACTTCGCAAGTTCGAGTTCTTAATTTTTGAATTATCGAGTTCGAGTTCGGCCTTTTTTCTACCGAGTTCAGACTAAGTTCAAAATCAAAGAATCTTATATCAATTTTGAATTTGTCTAAGAATCAAAAACTGCTTGGTTTGAATTATTTTATGTACTGTAAAACGAACATACAGTTAAAATCGAATTAGGCCTATGGCATTGCTCTTAAAGTAAATAAAAAACAAATGAGACGCTTTAATTTAATTGAAAAACTATCATTTGAAAGTATGTACTAAGTAAAAAATTTATTCCTGGCCATCAGTTATTGTAAAAGAGCAAATTATACCTAATGCTGCAGCTAAAAAACGTAAGCGAAGTTTACTCTCACAGGTATCAATTATTCATTGCACAGAGATCGATTAAAAACTAGTGAGAAAAAAAAAGTTTAACTATTTTTTGCTGAGAAATTAAAACACAAACCACAGAAATCAAGTTTTCATTTTAATTAAGGTCTATCAGGTATATTAGCTTTTTTATTTTAATTCACACAGCCATTAGCACGTAAAAGCAATATCGCTTCTAAAAGATCTTGCTTAGTTGATGATCTTTGATCCCTCAGAATAAATTTCATTGAAGAAAACAGTCTTTCAACTGATACTTGAGTAACAGGCATAGCACTTAGAATTTTAGCTGTTGTTTGAAGTGGCTCGTCTAAACTTGCAATGATTTTCCAAACATTCTCTGCTTTTAGTCTTCCAGCGCAAACCATTTTTTCTATATTATTGTTCATTTCTTGCGCTATCTGATTAAAAGTATTGCTTGAAGAGAGATGTTCAGGCGATTTTCTTCGTTCGAGTAAATCCAATTTTTTTCGAATTCATCTTCTTCGGAAGCAGAAGATGCAGGATTGTTGGTGCTGGTGATGTCGCCAACAAGTATGCTTTCCAAGGATGTATCCGCTGTGTCTGATACGTTGAAAGTTCTTACAGAGCAATGGCGAGCTTTAAATGCTACTTTCAATAATCCCGCTTTTGCAAGTTTAACTCGCTCTTTAGAAAGCAGAATACGGTATCTCGCATCTACAAAAACTCTAGCCAAAAAGAGTTTGTTTTGAAATAAAACTTTTCTCTTTTTTCCATTGCTCTAAGAATTTCCTAAGCAAGTGAAGTTTGTTTTCCGCGCAGTGTATGTTTTAAAGAGCACCACTCTTTCATAAAAACTCCAGAGGTTAAATCTTCTGCTTCAAGTTTTAAAGTTACAGCATACGGACCTTCAAGGACAGAAAGAAGTTCACTTAAGCTTGACCATGTCGCAGTTGAAAGAAGAAATTCGGGAGAAAGCACTCCTAATTCTTCAATTGAATTTCGCAATTCCAACAAGCGTTTGATCATTAAGTATTGATAGGTAAGACACCAGCGTGTACACGTATCAAGCACCGGTCTTTTCTTTTCTCGTTTTTTGAGCAAGGATAATACGTTGGGAGAACGAAGCTTGGCAACCACGTGGCGAGTTTTAGTTAGTAATTTATTGCAATAAGATTGTTTTAGGCCATTTTTAATGGAAAATTAAAGTGTGGACTGCGCAGCGCATATGGTGAATACGAACAAGAGAGGGCAATTCGTTGTCATCATCACCGTCATCTTCGAGTAGAGAAGGCGTTTTCTCTAGTAAAGCAGAGGTATCATTTTCGTTCAGCCGTTCTACTATTTTCGTCATGTTGCTTGCGTTGTCAACAATTAATGCAAGTACATTTTTTGTTGGTGCTTCATACTTTCGCAAAGTTGAATTAAACATGCAACACATTTGCTCGCTGGTATGTTTTCTTTTGGTGTCTACGCAAGCCAACGTTTTTATCTCTGTTTTTTTTTGTTGTTGTAATACTGAACATTGATGCCCAAAAAACTTCTCAGTTGCCTCGTTGCGCAGCCCATTTTAACAAAAATTAGTTTTCCTATTAAATCATTTTTTGATGAACCCTTCCTTCATCTGGTTCGCTGCGACAATAACAAATTTACGGATTAATTCTCTTGAACATGACTCTCCCAACTTTTGAGCAGTTTCGCCATTTAAAGGAAAGAAACCTTGACTTTCAAAAATACTTAATGGAACACCAAACATGACTATTTGCACTATTCCTCGAATAAACTTCTTTATTCATCGAAATGGTTATTGATAGTGGTGTAAAATGAAACTTAATAGTTGGTTGGCTTGCGGGTGCCAACTTCTTTTTCTTCGATCGTAATCTTGATTCATCTTCATCGGCTAACTTCACCCTCTTCCAGACTTCATCATGGCATCTTTCTGAATGCCGTTTCAAATTGCTGCACGGGTTCCACTTCCCAATTGCTATATTTGTTCTACATACTTCGCCATTGTTCTTTTTTCTGTACATTTGTACGCTTCGTTTTTTTTGATCAAATTGAAATGAGCCGTATACGCGATTGTATTGATTGTTTCGTTTAGCCATCGGCTTTTCAAAATTAAATTTATTATCAAGTTATTAAACAAGTTACTCTGCGTAAGTTTAAAAAATACTTAGTGTTAATAATATCATTTCAAATATTTTTCACAATCACAATTGTCGTTTTTCTTCATCATATCTGTACATTGGCGGAATAGCACGACCGCAAGTTTTCTGACGTACAAGCAAGATGAAGCGAGTTTGACGCTTTGCAAAGTCAACTAATTGGTCTTTGAAAAGACGTTTGACCGCAATTTCGTTGCAGACATGGTGTGAAGCTTTATTTACAATTATAATTAAAAGATTTTTTGTCTGTAAAAAAATTCCTCTACTGTACTTTACAAATTCGTTCAGCTGTTCCACCAAGCTAATTCGTTTAAGAATTCATTTGTCTAGACCAATGTTTCTTAACTTTTTTGGCACTGGTACCCCTTAAAATTTTGTGAAATGTTTTTGTACCCCTAGACCCATCGAACAAACACCTACAAAATTACCGGTAAATATACAATCTAACAATGAAATAAAACACAATGTGGTATGTTACCGGTGTATATTTATTAACCATAATACTGTTCACAACAAATTCAATTCATTGCAAAACCAATTCTGTCGCAACAAAAAAGAAGCTATTTATTACGTCACATAACTCTTTCTTATGACAAAAAATCATTCAGAAATGCAGATTTAAAAAAGGCTTCGGAAAATGTTTTCTTATTTCAAATGACATTGAAAATAAATTTTTAGCAAATAGTTTAAAGTAACCAATATTCTGACGCCTCATCTCGTACCCCCTGCTTTGGTGCTTCGTACCCCCAAGGAGTACAGGTACCCCCGGTTAAAAAGTCCTGGTCTAGACGACAGTTGTTGTTTTTTTTCTGGTAAATCTAATTGCTTTCAGTTTATTCAGCCTCAATCCTATGTCTGTGCAGTGTTGCTACGTGTCACGAATAAGGAATTTGCCTTGCAAGAATTGTTTTCATATTTGTGTAAAGCGCTGTGTCATTTGTTCGCTTGTATAACTATTGATTGATAAAAGACCTTTTTTTCTCGCAATTGAAATTGCCGTAAGTACGCCTCTAATTCGTCACAATGGTTTATGACATAATACGATTCCAGATTGTTCTAGTGATTCTAGTTTCTTCGAAGAAATTCGATAACTGATTGAGAAAAAAAAGAACCTTTTTTCCCTCGCAAGTGGATTGCTGTGTATACCTTTTATTACGTCACAATGGTTATTACGACATAGTAAAATTCCAGATTGATCTAGAGATTCTAGCTTCTTCGAAGAATTTCGATAAACAATTACATAGCTTGTAATGTTTTCCTTTTTTTCACGTAATTTCGTTCTAGCGTTTTCTAGATTGTTTTTGTCGATTGTTATATAAGGCGACGAGATTTTTTTTTGGTCAGAGAGTAGTAGAGAGGTAGAGTTGGGGAGAGAGAGCGGAAACGTTGTAGTGAGAAAGAGTGATTAATTGGCGGATTGAAAGGCTATTGGTTGTTTGCGATAATTTATTGTGGATTTCGTTGACGTGGAGAATATTGAACAGTTATTGGTGAAATTAGTTTTGGCGGTTTCCTGATTGTGTGGTAAAGAGATTAGTTTTGAGATTGTTGAGCGAAGAAGTTTGAAGTCGTGAAGTACTAGTTCTGTGAATACATTATTTTGTTATCAAAGTGGTTTGAGGTGTTTTTTGTGGAAGCCAATCTTTTCCAAGTTTTTATTAAGTTGCAGTCAGACCTAATTATCCGAGCGATTATCATACGTCGCCTCAATTTTAAAACAAAATTTAAGATTGAGATAGAACCAAAAAGTTCTATAATTAATATCATCATATTTTAAAAAACGCGACACTACGAAATATTAATTCATCAAAGCAGCAAACTTTATCGGCTACTCTTCTTTTCCTAAAGTAGCTTGAAAAGATTTAAAGCAAGTTTGAAAAACCTTTGTCAACTTACTTAAATTAACTTCTCAAATAAATGTAAAGATAATTTGAAGTACTATTTTAAAACAACAATAAATGATTACATCATAAAATATTTAGAAAAATAGTGCAGGAATAAAGAAATAACGCAACTGCATTCTTACTTTTTGGTTAAAATTACTCAAATATTGAACTTGAACTCGCCGAACTTTTTTTAAGTTCGAGTTCAAGTTCGAGTTCATGATATTTTGAAGCTCGAGTTCGGCAAAATAATGCCGAGTTCTTTGAATTCGAGTTCAAGTTCGAGTTTGCAACCCTGCTTCGTTCACTGCATCAAAGACCATTCCTTCTTGTTCTAAATCATTGGAAGTACTTGGGCCAGGAGCAATGCATTCACCTTCAGATACTTTTCAGTATTAAGTTTTTCTACTGAACGGGTCATGTTAGCGGCATTATCTGTAACAACTGCCAAGAAGTGCTGTTCGCTAATGTAAAACTCTGAGAATTTCAACCAAACATTTTATGGAGAGCATGAGAGTCTCGCTCTGCTAATGTACGTATGGTCGGTTTATTATTGTCGTTCATGAGTTGTACATTTATTGCGAAGTAGTTTACTCTGTGCCTTGTGCAAACGTCCATTTCTAGAGAGTAAAACTTTTTATGAAGCATTTCTTTCAGCAATTGTTTTTGATTATCAGCCTCATTTATCACCATATTTTTAGCACAATGCCTTTCAAATAAAACTTCTAGTTTAGTAGCCAGTTCTCCCATTAATCCAAGAAATGCTGGCAGAAAACAGTTGGAGTGCTACTCCATCGTCTACAACCAATTTAATTATTTGCCTTTTAAATTGTTCCTTGTTCATTAAAATTGTAACTTTTTTGTTAGAAAAATATTCCGAAAGTGAAGATTGCTTACTTGAAGTGGTTGGGTTGACCTTGTGTACTTCTTGCATGTCTTGTTCTTTGACCCACTTTAATGCTTCTTTGTGTTGCCTTTTCAGATGCCGTTCTAAACTTGAGGTCTTGGCACACATTCTAACATTACAGGAGATCCATCTTTATTCTTTACTTGGAAAATTAATTCTTGGGTTCCTTCAACTTCTTTAAAATATTTAAATACTGCTGAGTTGCTGAGTTGCTATATTTTCCTGCCATTGTAGGGTTATTTTTTTCAAACAAAGGCACATTAAGAAATTATAGTCTGTAAGAAAAAAACACGATTACAATATCAGTAAAAGTTCATTATAAAATTATAATGTAACAAAAAAAGACAGTCACTGTCACTTCTGGACTAAAAATTCTGGTCCTTATAGGTGAGTTTGTGCACTGTAGTTAAAGGGTGAGTGACATAACACCCACATGACATAAGCCCCAACGGTCCCAACTCGTATTTTTCCCTGAGGTTACTCTCCGGGTGTTTTAAGCTGTTATCAGGGTAAGTGTTAAAAAACCTGACCGAATAACTAGGATAGGAGCTGGAACTGCCAAAAATTTTGATGGCTTGGGATCCACTAACATCTGAAAATAAAGTTCGACTCCTTCAAAAAATCCCAGGTTCATGGCTACCAGCCCAGCTCCGGCTCCCCAGCACTGCTTATAAGTGCGCTACAGCTTTTCACGCCAATTCCAAGCGAGGCGATAAAACGATACAAAAGGGGAGGTGAA
This sequence comes from Trididemnum clinides, assembly GCA_963675345.1. Taxonomy (NCBI): domain Eukaryota; kingdom Metazoa; phylum Chordata; class Ascidiacea; order Aplousobranchia; family Didemnidae; genus Trididemnum; species Trididemnum clinides. The sequence goes on from OY776306.1 coordinate 28,536,376, forward strand.
ATTTTGGAAAAGTTAATTTGATTGGCTGCTGTAGACAAACATACAAAGGACCCACGAGCACCAGCAATGTGGATCAGGCTTGCGGATACTTTTGCTTTTTTAATATTGCAAAGAAAATGCTCGCGGCCGGCGTAGGAGCTACACACCGCGCTAGGAGGCTGAGTGCGAGCTTTTTTTATATTCCTAATTCTTAACGGAACGCCCCACCTTTATGTGGAAGACAGGTGGCCCAGACACCTCGGAAATGGCAACTCCCAAGCGAGTGCGGATATACCGTCCAAAACATAGCGATATATTCGCTTTCTCGTAAATGGAGGATAAATATGATAAATAAAAAAAAAGAATTAAACGGAAAAGAAGAAACCTCTGGGGTGGGGCAGTTTTATGCTATTGACTTTTACCACTCGAGTCACAAAGCGTGGAGCTCCTTTAAGAGCTTCACTGCGAAGTATAGACCCTCACACAACACTCTGTCATTTCTGCTAATTCCATTGCATCACAGTTTGTGGATAATGGGAAATATAAAGCAAGTGACCGCACTTTTGACAGATTTTGGCTAAAAAACGTCCAAATTCTGAAAGATTGATACACCGGTCCGTGAAAACATCTCTGAGCATTTCACCCTAAAAGAGCTTGCTGCTGCCATCATACATCTGCAGTTTGGAAAAGCTGCTTGTCCAGAGCTGATTCTGGATGCTGGCAGTGCTGTAAAATCGTGGTTACTCAATTTCTTCTCATCGGCCTGCATCCACTCCTGCGGCCTGCGTTTTACCTCTGCGGCTTACTTTCCAGTCCTACTTGGCCTCTAGCCTGCCGACCTTCGTCGCTAGGTAGCATCACATCGACTAAGTTGCCTAGGAAAGGATTCTAATCACTTCACTCAAAGCTATATTCGTCACTTCATGAGCATTCCGTTAAGTGCAATCAAGGCAGGTTTTTGTGCAGCCTGGATTCAGTTGATGAAGTTTGACACGGAATAGCACGTTGGATGGACCAAGTATCAAACAGTTCTACTTTCAAACTTAGTGATTTCATGTGAAACCCCGTCGCTAGACCTGCAGAACTATCTTTGGACCGACTCCTGTTTGTCAAACTTGATCGGCTGCGAACGTGGTTTGGACGTTTTCTTGCGAGTATGCACAAATCGGGACTGGCTTCCTCATCAATGTGCAAGAGCAGCAAACTGTGGATCACGTCATTTTTGAGTTCCCTATCAGCAAAGCATCTAATAGGGTACATGGTCTGAAAATATTGGATGAAGAGACTAGATATTGGCTGGCTACTACTTGCCCGAAATCTAGTTCGAACAAGATTGATCATAACAACAACATCACTCGCTCTGTTTTCTCACGTCTTCGCTGCAACGGAAATAGGCTTCTGTTATACGCTGATCTGCGCATTTGGCAGGATTGAGAATCCTTTGTGCAGGGCCTGCGGTCACCCTGTTCATGAAATCTTATTCCATTCGGTTGCGCGACAAGCTTTATGCCTTACTTTTTTTGGCGACCGTTTATTAACGACCTTTTTTCCCATGTCGTGGGAAGTTGCCCTGCTCCTAGGCTACGTGGTTTGCCGCCATGACCTCGAAAAAGATTGAATGACAACAATACGTTATCATTAGACATCAGCTTTATTTCAGACAGCATATAGTAGACATCATAAAATTCAAATAGTTTCCTTACATTTAAATATCTAAGAATATTAATAAAACAAACCACAAATGAATACATTTAAAATGTGTGTTGCAGTCAAACACGTATAACTACGAGGAAACAGGAAAATATACTGAAATAGGCTGGTTTGATTTAACACACTAATGTAAAGACGAACCCAGAGAAAAGGGCAAATGGCGCAACTGTCCCTAACGAATTGATCCAAGCTATGCTTTTGACTGGATTCCAAAACGCCCTCTGCAAAAAAAATCTGCTTTATGTAAACAGTCGCAAACTCAACTTAGAACTGTACTTTGTCAAAAGAAAAGATGCTTTCGCTAATTAAAAATCTTAAATTTTGAAATCAAATAGAGTCCTTTCAATAGTAGGATGGATAGTTTATTCTACTGGTCGCGTTTACGAAGAATGAAAATATATAAATTGCAAGCAAAACAGAAAAGAATATAAAACCTTTGATATTGAACCATAGCGCAGCAAAGCGCTGATAAAATAGCAAGCATATGTATTGAAGATCTAAACATTTTCGGCAATTCATTTTGCCCTCCTCAGAGAATTTGTTTTGATCTTTACACTGAAAAGCAGTGTACGAATTCCAAAGCTAAAACGTGGAAAATAGGTTTAATTAGTAGTCTATTGCATCGAGCTAAATCAATCTGTTCAAGCGTGATGTTGTGTAATAAGTCAAAAACCTATGAAATATGTTTTACATAATGGATATCCGAAGCATTTCTTTGATGTTGTCGTAAAAATTTAAAGCTGCAAATGAACCCAAACTATCAAATATAAATGCGGAAAACAATTTTTCATATGGATTAGGCGTATCGTATTTTGGAAGACCATCACATAACTTTGGTTGTAATATCGCTAAATTAATTCGAAGTAAGTTCAATGTTGATATATCTGCATTTTATAGAACTTAAAAAACTGGATCGTACTTTCAATTAAATCAAGTACCCTTACGGCCTTGGTGTCCATTGCGGTGTATAAATTTTTTTGTTTGCGTAATGCAGACGTGTCATACATAGGTATGACTTTCCGCCACTTGGTCACCAGAGCACAGGAGTACTTGACTTTAAATTTCAACGAAACTGCAATAACCCCAGCACATCACTTTAGGTCAATGCTGCAATGTCAGTAAACTAACGCTAATTCTTTTAAAATGATTAAATACCGACTGTTTCGACGTTTCGAACTCGGGCTTATTTCCGATGCTTTCCTGGCTGGTTCAAATTCAGACACAATTTCAATTTTACGTATATAATAATAATTTATTCTTATTCAAATAGAATAACATAAAAGGTTGAAACAACATGCCAATAAAAGATTATTATTAGACTCTTTCCATTAAATGTAAACTTTAAAGTAATAGAAAACTAAAATCCTATTACAACTGGTGACAAAATACGCTTTAACTTAAATTTCCATCAACGCAGCAGGCTTGTAAAACCACGCGCAAGTACAAGCGCGCTTGCAAAAGTCACGCGGCAATACAAAACAAAAACGCGCTCTGCATGCGTGACGTCATTTCATGCAAGGCTTTGCAAATAAAACGTAAAACAAAATCATCTTTACAACACCGCCTATGAAACCAAAGTTTACGAAGCGTTATTAAAAAACGCATACCTTGAATTAATTCTCAGTTACATCGTTACATGCAAACGGTTCTTTTTTCTCAATGTTTTTTATTTGTTTAGTTATTGCTAGGGCCCGCTTAAGTCAATAAAGTCAAAATTTTTTCAGGACCTTGTTACATGATCAAACGTCTACTAACGTTCGTTCCAGGTCTTCAGGAGTCTGTTTTGGTAAATTTTATAAGTCAAAATAAAGTCAAAATTTTGCATAAAGTCAAAACTTGTCAAAATTGTTTTCATCAAAAATTTCCTTACACAAACGAACAAATTTATATTTTTTTGAATTTTTGAGCTGCTATTAAAACTTTATGCGCAGTTTTATTTGATTTGAAACTTCTCAAATAGTTGCAATGGTAAAAATGCGTGCGGTAATTGAGAAGGAAATAGCACTTATTATGCATGAAATCGTCATTGTTGATGCATAAACACATAATTGTTAGACAATTAATCTATTCCTATAAAACCTTTGCGCTGTTTACACGTGGTCTTTTTAAGTCGTAGCTTGCAAAGAAAAGAATGGCTAAACAAGCCAAATCTTCTACAGCGAAAGTTAGGCAAATTTGCCAGGAATATCCGGATGAGTTTTCGGCAACTCCTGCCCGCGACTTACGATGCAGCCTTTGTGACGTGTTAGTCAAATGCGACAAAAAGTTTTTGTGGAAAGCCACCGAAAAAGTAAGCAACACCAAAGAAAATTGGAGACAAAGAGCAACTCCCAAAGTAAGCAAACCTTTTTACAACTCGATCAAGTAAACTTCAAGGAATAGGTTGTCTCTTCATTCTTAGCTGCAGATATCCCACTTCATAAACTGAACCATCCTTCTTTAAAGTCTCTGTTTGCTACAATGGAAAAAGTATTGCCTTCGGAGACTGCAGCCCGGGCATGTTGCTAAATTAGCATCCCAAAAAGAAGAACAAATTCAAGAATTACTTCGTGACAAAAACATTTTTTTAATTGTGGATGAAGCAGAGATTGCTAAACAAAAGTATATCAGTGTGCTTGTGGGCAGCTTAGATGCCCCAAATCAGACATTCCTCGTTGATTGCCATCCACTTGACAGCGGTAGCAATGTTAATAGCAGTATTATTGTGCACACTGTGAATGACATATTGCGACAACCTGAAATAAAACGGGAGAATTTTTCATTGTTCTTGACTGATGCTGCTCGGTACATGTCTTTGTCTGGAAAGACATTAAAGGAATTATACCCTTCTTTGATGCATGTCACCTGCGTTGCGCACTTACTACATAACTGCGTTATGCGTGTGCGTGCTCATTTTAAAAATATTGATCAAGTAATAGCAACGATCAAGGCAGCAACAATCAAAATCAAAGATCGCAAGAAAGATTTTTATAATGCTGGTCTGCCATCTCCTCCTGACCCTATAATTACAAGATGCCCGGCAACTTGGCTTAGAGCTGCCTTATATTACAGTGAGAACCTTCCAGCTGTTCGTACCATTGTCAATAATTGGACAAGTGCAGGCCTCTTAGTCAGCAGAACAAAAGACACTATCAATGTGGAAGATTTGGTGCCGGACTTGGTTAAAATAAATCAATACCGGACTCTAACAGCCAACGTAGAGTTCTTAGAAGGAAGTGCCTGCACGATAACCGAAGCATACGGACTACTGAAGAATATGCAATTCGATAATGATCCGTGCGCAATTAAAAATTACATTAAAAAACGACTATCCAACTCTGATTTAGAAACAATAATAAACTGTACCAACTTGACAATTGACCAAACAAGCTACGCACTATTGCAAAAAGCCCAGCCAACCTCTGCTGCTGTTAAGAGGTCGTTTTCTATGCTCAGTAAATTACTGAGAAAAGACAGAAATTTTGATGTTAAGAACGTAAAAAAATATATGATGCTGTATTACAATAAAAAGTCCTGGTAATTATACTGTGTGGCTTTCGTTAAAAACATTATAGACAGACTGTTAATGTACAGTACAGTTGCGATAACAACGCATTTTTTGTATTACACACTAATTCAGGGGTCTCAAGCTCAAATTGTTCTGAGGGCCAAATGAAAACTTGCAAGTTATCCCGCGGGCCGCAATACACAATTAAAGGTAAATAAACAAAACACTCATTAAAAACCCAATAAACAAAAATAAGTCGTGAGTAACGTAAATTTACTTGGCATTACAGTTATATTTTGTTCTGGCTACTTAGCTGGCAGCGTTTCGCATCAGCAAGGAGCCCAATATTAGGTTTGAATTCATTGGAGGTAGCCACTCTCAACGTTGCCTGTAAATGTTCATCAGTGAGCCGTGATCTCATTACAGACTTGTTAGCCTTCATGGACGAGAAAAATTGTTCACATACATATGTACTTCCAAACATCGCAATAATTCTTGCAGTAGCAGAGAGTAATCTCGGAAACCTTTCTCGAGAAAGAAATGAGTAGAATTTTGGAATCCCTACATCTGCATGTTTTTGTTTCAAAATAGTATCGCTCTGAAGTTCTGCTAACTCCATTTGTAATTCCTCTGCAACATCGTCAATTTGAACCGCAAACGGCGTTGAAAAAAGTTGAAATTGGGGCTGTAGTGCTTTAAACTCTGCAAAGCGTATATCAAACTGTTGAATTAAAGTTGACGACAAATCAGCATATTCTTTCAAGCATTTGGGTTCAACTTTTCCTAATGACTTCACAGTTGAGAAATGAATCATATTTCCCTCGTGTAACTGCTTTATCCATAAGCCGAGTTTAACTTTGAACGATTTTACATGATCGTACATCTGCGGGATAATCTGGTTTCTACCTTGAAGTTTCACGTTCAATTCATTCACATGATGTGTAATATCTGTTAGAAAAACAAGGTTGCATTGGAAAGTAGGATCATCCAACAAAGGAATTGCTTTATTTTTCATTTTCATGAATAAAGATATTTTATTTCTAAGTGCAAAGAAACACTTCAAAACCTTTCCACGACTCAGCCATCTTACTTCAGTATGATAAAGAAGCTCACCACATTCGGAGTCCATATCTACCAGAAATATTTGAATTGCCGATGATTCAGCCCGTGAGATCTTATAAAGTTGACTGTTTTAACTACAGGGCGTCTCAAAAAAAATGTACTGTAACACTTTTACATTGCAATTAATTTTTTATTTTAGATTGAAATTAATAGTGTTTTTGCCAATAGATAGAGTACATTAGGGAAATTTTTTTCTGAAAAAATGAAGTCATAATTCCTACTTTGAAGTCCAATTCAGTTATTTTTGCCTTCAGCACTGATCTCTGCAGTGAATGAAATGTTCGATGTGTCCTCCATTTCGATTCATGCAGGCATTTAGCCTGACTGCAAAGTTTTCAACGACCCGTTGGCACATCTCGTTTGGGATTCTCCTGATGAACTGTGTGATCTCAGCCTTTAGTTCCTGAACAGTTTGGGGATTATTTTTGTAAACATTTTCTTTGGCATAGCCCCACAAAAAAAAAGTCCAAAGGGTTAAGATCAGGTGAGTGAGGAGCCCAAATGTGTTCCGTATTGAATGAAATTAAACCGTTTTCAAATTTTTGCCGAAGAAATTCAAGAGTGTCCTTGGCAGTGTATGGAGTAGCCCCATCTTGTTGAAACCCCTGTGTACTGAAGGTAATGTTTCTTCTCCGACAAAGGTTGGTACAGAACGTCTGAACAACTCTTCTGTAATTCTCTTGATTGATGGTTACTGCATTCTGATCCTCATCTTCAAACCAAAATGGTCCATTAATTCCTCTGTAGCTTAAAGCACACCATGCAGTGACCTTCGAACTGTGAAGAGGTTTTTGGGTAATGAAATCAGCAGGCATTTTTATTCCCCAGAAACGATAGTTGTGCTTACTGACAATGCCATTAAGGTGAAAATGTGCCTCGTCACTGAACCACACATTCTTTATCCATTCTTGATCTCCTTCCATCATCTCATTAAACCATTCACCCATTTCCATTCTTCTTTCCATATCAAAATCTGTCAATTTGTGTGTTATCTGTACCTGATAAGGATACAGATTCAGATCCATTCGCAAGATTCTATGGATAGAGTTTCTTGTTAGTGCAAGCTCCTGAGAACGTCTGCGAATTGACTTTTTGGGACTTTGAACCACAGAGTTTCTGACTGCGTTGACATTGCTTGCCGACCTGCCAGTTCTTTGTCTGCCTGATCTTGTTTTATCCAGATTGTGTACAGTCCCATGTTCTCTAAATTTTTCCACTTGGTATTGAATCATACGGCGACTTGGTTTCGCTCTTGTTTCAAAATGAGCTGCAAACCGTCTTTGAGTCTTCACATAGGACTTGGTTTCAATGCACCACTCCACAATTTTTGTCCTTTGCTCATATGTGTACACCATCTTGGCCAAAATATTAAAATATTGGTGTCAAACAAATCTCCTATTCTTAGCTAGTCACACCTGAAAAGATGAAAGTGTTAGAGTAAAGAATAAAAAGCACAGACCAAAACAAAAGTGTTACGTTTTTTTTGGGACACCCTATACTAAATCCATCACTTCCATCATTTGTAGACTTTTACTGCAAAGAACTTCTTGATGTAAAATGCAGTGAACACTAATGAAGTTAATTTCATTTGCTTCAAAACTGTTTAGTTTCTTTTTCACTAATCCAACAACGCCTACATTACTGGAACACATTGCTGGTGCACCGTCAGTGGCCAAACATACAAGCTTATCCCATGGCAAGCCATGTTTTTTCATGCAGTTTTCTAAGGCTAGAAAAATATCACGTCCAGTTGTATATTTTTTTCTGGTCATGGGGATTTACTGGAGCAAAATTCTTCTACAGGGAGCATGCCCTTGCTTACCCCCAACCTCAGTTTTTTGACATGAGTGGTCCAACCAAGCAATTAAGCTGGCAACCCCACAATTAACAGTTAGACTGCAATTGGTAGGTACCCAATAGTCGCCTCTTACGACATGCTGGGTAAACAGCTTCACTATTCTGATAACCGGTGAAGCACAGTAAATTGTGGAGGCAATGCAAAGGATGAAATCAGGAAAGGCAACCGGACCATCTGAAGTAAGTGTGGAGATGATAGTTGCAAGTGGCAAAATCGGGGTTAAAGTGATGATGGAACTGTGCCAGCGTGTATTGGATGGTAGAGGAATGCCTGATGAGTGGAAAACAAGTGTGATTGTACCTATCTTTAAAGGAAAGGGTGATGTGATGAGCTGTGGATCATACAGAGGAGTGAAACTGCTAGAACATGCCATGAAAATCGTTGAAAGGGTACTAGAGAGGCGAATACGAACACTAGTCAATTTGAATAAAATGCAGTTTGGATTTATGCCAGGAAAAGGAACAGTGGATGCGATATTTATTGTGAGAAGAATGCAGGAGGAATATCAAAAGAAGGACAAGAAGTTGTATATGTGTTTTGTTGACATGGAAAAAGCTTTTGATAGAGTGCCAAGAAAAGTGATGGAATGGGCCATGAGAAAGAAGGGTCTATCAGAGGTAATAGTTCGGGCAGTTATGAGCCTGTATGATGGTGCAAAGACAAGAGTCAGGGTGGGATCTGCATATTCAGAGGAATTCGAAGTAAATGTTGGTGTACATCAAGGATCTGTGCTGTCGCCACTATTGTTTGCAATAGTGGTGGACGTTGTTACCGAAAATGCAAGAAGGGGTGTGGTTAACGAATTACTATATGCAGATGACCTTGTTATCATGAGTGAAGACATGGAAGACTTGAAGGAAAGGTTTTGGAATTGGAAGAATGCACTGGAAAGTAAAGGTTTAAAGGTCAACACCAGAAAAACAAAAATGATGGTAAGCGGGTCAGAAGGCGAACTATACAAAAGCAAGATAGATCCATGTGGAGTTTGTGGGAGGAGAGTCATGGCCAACTCAGTGTTGTGCACAAAATGTGAAAACTGGGTTCATGGCAAATGTGCAAAAATAAAGAGAGTTACCGCTAGGTTGGCAATGCATTTTGTTTGCTTGAAATGTAAAGGAATAATGGAAGGGACGATGGACTCAATCGAGAAGTTGTGCGATGAAGTGGAGACAGTGAATGGATTTTGTTATTTGGGAGACAGATTAAATGCTAGTGGTGGTTGTGAAGCGGCAGTCACAGCAAGAGTAAGAATCGGTTGGGTAAGATTCAGGAAATGTGGAGAGTTGTTGCTTGGAAATAGGTTTCCTCTGAAGATGAAAGGTAAAGTTTATTGTTGTTGCGTAAGATCAGCAATACTGTATGGAAGTGAGACGTGGTGTCTAAAAGAAAATGAAAAAGCAATTTTAAGGAGAACGGAGAGAGCTATGGTGAGAGCCATGTGCGGTCAGAAAATTGTAGACAGAAAGACGACTGAAGAACAGATGGATATGTTAGGGTTGAAGGAAACGATAGACCGGTTAGCAACAGCAAATGGAGTTAGATGGTATGGACATGTACTGAGGAGGGATGACGATAGTGTTTTGAGGGTTGCTCTGAATCTTGAAGTGACTGGCAAGAGAAAGCGAGGACGACCGAAGAAGACCTGGAAGAAGCAAGTGGAAGAGGAGACAGAGAAAGTTGGTTTGAAGAAGGAGGATGCTCTGAGACGAGATAAATGGAGGGACGGAGTGCGAGAAATTGCAGAAGGAATGGGGTAAATCCGGCCATCTCTGCTAAAGGGAAAACACCGGATAAAAACTGAAATAACTACTACTACTAGTTGTAGTACTCTTCAGTGGTATTAATTCCAGAAATTCTTCTGTTACGTTTAAACTGCAGTCTGCACCCCTGATGAACACAGCACATTGTGCTGTGCCTGACACATCTGTGGTTTCGTCGAGAGCGATTGAAAATGCTTCAAAGTTTTTTGCCGTCGCAAGTAATTGTTTCTCAACATCGGCCGCTAATTCTGTAACCCTGGTTGCAACTGTATTAGGCGACAAGCTTATGCCTTCAAACAGTTTCTTTTGATTAGGGCATAAGATGTCACTTGCTTTTAAAAGACATTCTTTTATGAACAAATCTTCCGTGAAAGGTCGTGATGACTTGGCTATCATTTCACTTAAAGCAAAACTTGCTCTTACAGCATTTTTGTTAGACAAATTAATGTTGGCGAGCATGCTTCTTTGTTTGCACAGTGATGATTTTATGCGCTTTAGTTTTTCTTTCCTAACTTCGCCCTTATACCCGTCATATTCATCTTTGTGCATTGTTTCGTAGAGCTGACGCATGTTATACTCCTTCATAACTGCTATATTTTTCTGGCAAATAAGGCAATGACTTATATCACCGACTGCAGTGACAAAATACAACTTTTCTCACTTTTCTTGAAAAACTCTTCTTTTGTCTGCAATTTTTCTTTTTTTGGAAGTGGAAGACATTATATAAAGCTAAATTTTAGTTTTTTTTAAATATAGCTACAGTAATTACTTTTGCTTTGCAACTCAAATTGCCTCTTTCGCTTTGGTTCTGAAAAGAACAAATATTTGCTCTTCAACTACGGCAATTAACTTGACCACCTCAACTAGAGGCTAGACTAAAAACTTAGTCCTAGTAGAACTAACTGACTGACCATCTTTACTCAAAAAATGAAGAATCGAAAGTGTCCTTTCAAAGCGATTACAAAACACAAAATTGCGTCATCAATGTTGCACGCAGCCTAATACAGAAACATAAAAAGTACGAAAAACGAGCTAGAGGTAAGAAACGCTGTAACTTCTAGACTCGATAAAAACAAAACAATCGAACAATTCTAACGTCATAAAGCTATGTTGCAGGGTGAGCACTAAGAAATGATACTATTGGCTATGAATGCTGGTAAAAGCATGAGGCCCTGAAAGAGATAAAAATTATTTATGTGAAATTCCAAGGTGCGTCGCGGGCCGCACAATATGCTGTCGCGGGCCGCGTGTTTGAGACCCCTGCACTAATTGATACCGGTACACACAATGGCTCGTTATCCTAGGTTTTGACGTCATGCGTCGCTTTGTTGCATTAGCTTCAAGACTGAGTGATTGAGAAAATGTTTAAAGTAGGCTACCTTCTTCTTTAAAAACTTATGTAAATTGCGCATTATAAAACATTTTTAATCAAAAAAGTGGAACAAGACATAAATAATAGGCGAAAGCGGTTAGGTCAAAATTTTGCTAAAATAAAGTCAAAAATATATTTTTTTAGGTCAAAAAAATGGCCCTAGTTATTACATAAATCTATAGTTTCATGTGTCTTTTTGTGACTATATTTGCGTCAGTAGCTTATTCTGTCATCATATAGCCTATATTGTCATCATCTATTTTTGTCAACTCTTGTTTCGTTTTAGTAGTTGCTTTGTGAGTCAAAAAAACGTCTTACCTTTGGAATTTGTACGCTGCTTTTCATTTGTAAAATTTGCTGATGCAGTAAATCAAAGCAATTTCTCCGAGGAGGGCAAACGAATTGCCAAAAACGCTTAGATTTTTAATGAATATTTTTGCTATTTTGTCTGTGCTTTGCTTTACTACGCTGTGATTTTAAAAACAACCTCTTTGCCGAAATTTTACTTTCATATTGAAAGAGAACAAGAAACGTATATTTGGTTTTTGATATCGAGAAAAGAAGAATATCGAATATCAGTTCTTAATTGCTCTGGTGCCGAGCAAGGGACCATCAGCTCTTGTCAAATTTGTTAATTTGAAACTGGCAACTACGTCTAACCCGCTGATATGCTGTGATTTTTGATTTTATTTTTTTTTAATTTTTAAATTTTAATTTAAAATTTAAAAATTGTATCTTGAGCAGTCTGACTAAGTTTTTAATGTAATCCTATTGGGCGCCATTTGTTACCCGCTCATTACAGGTGTTTTAGGAAAACATTTATGACTCAATCAAATCGATTTGATTCACTGGCAAATGCATATAAAATAAATGCTTTTGTCATAAATGTATTGAACAATAAATGCATTTCTTTAAATGCACAAATCGATTTGATTTACTGGCAAAGTGGCGCTGAGAAAAGCACGTTGACCAAGGTGCTCCTGCTCCGGTGTGCCTTCATTCCGCTTAAATTGCTGGGCACCTCTTCCGCTAAGCTTGTTGAAACCCACCAAGGAGAGAGCATCATCATAAAGCGTCTTACACAAGAGTGCAACAACGCAGTTATGATGAGGACTGAACGCACGACCGTGTGATTATTGCCGCCGAACATCTGCTCTTGAACTCCACCAACTACAGTATTTTTCGTGCGACAGAAGCTAATCTCTTAAAAACTCTCGCATAGACGTAGCTGAGGTAGAGGGGACTGCCCCAAGACAAGGGAAAACGTTAGATACCACTGTGAAAGATGTAAGTTTTTGTTTTCCTGTATTTTGTTTTCGTATGCTGGTCATAAGATGAAAACTATTGAGTTTGATTCTTTGGTGGGTTCCACGTGGTTGCGTTCTGGGGAAACAAGTTATTTGAAAGCAATCTCGGTGGTGTGGTGGTATAGTTTCTGGACTTTGTAACAAAAGATTTGGAACTTAACAAAAACACCGTTGGTAAGCTATTTGTCAGAAACAGCGTCGAGAATTCGAACAGTCCTCTTCGAATTAAGCGGGTGAGTTGAGACAAACCAGCACTGAACCGGTGAAAACGCAGAAAAAACGAAAAATCGACTTCATAAAATGCGCTGATCCTGTGACGTCGGTTGCTTCGAAGCAGGTCGGAACACGAGCTGAGCGAATAACTGGGATGGTTTTGATCCGCTGTCTGGCAGATGAAAGCGCTGATCGGATCATGCTCTCGTTTGCCGGATATATAGCTTTCATGCTTGCAAAGTAAACTGTAGTAATAGATTGCGGATAAAGAGGAACTTTTCTTACTAAATTTCATAACCCAAACAGAAATCCATTACAGTAGTGTATTAAACAAATTAACTGTGACTGCTACTATTCCAGTCACACGGTTTGGGGGGAAAGGTCTTAGCGCAAACTCAACCGCTGTATCAAAAGGCACTCTTGATGATGGAATCAAATTTAATTCAAACGCGAAAAAATTCGATCGATCATGTAGGAATGGCGTCAATACTGCAACAGGTTTTCTAGAATCTAGGATATTTAAACAATTATAAAAAAAAATAGCCAAACCTCACACTTAATTTGGATGCAAATATAAGTAGAGAAGAACGATTACAGGAGCAAATAGCGATGGCATTAACAGTACGACGATAAATAATAGTTATGCGAGAGAATTGTTGAGAAGCATTTTACTTTATACGCAGTTAGCTTATGGCCTTTTAACTGAGATTTGCCGCAATAGATGTACGGTATTATTACTGATACTACTATACTTTTGATTTCATCACAAATTAATTAATGAGAATTACATGATAAGGTAACAACAAGCACTCATTGTTAACAATAAATTTGGTAGCTTATAATACAGGTTGTCCCAAAAAGATGTGTACACATTAAAAATAATTGTAAACGTAGTATTTTATTAGAATTTTATTGTTTTAAATGTGTAAAAATATTTACAAATAACAGTTTATTGTTTTTTCACAGCATTTTAACTACATTTTAAATAATTGTAAATAGCCAATAACCAAACTGTTTGTGTTTTTTTACGGATTCAACCACTGAACAAAAGAATGACAGTCAGACTTAACTTCGAAGAAAGAAAGTTTATTCTAAAACACTGGTTGTAAACAGTATCTCTTTGAAATTTTCTCCTAAATTGTCTGCACTTCAACTGCATTTTCACACTTCAGTAGTATTTCAGAATAAATTTTACTTTCTTCGAAGTTAAGTCTGACTGTCATTCTTTTGTTCAGTGGTTGAATTCACAAAAAAACAAACAGTTTAGTTATTGGCTATTTACAATTATTTAAAATGTAGTTAAAATGCTGTGAAAAAACAATAAACTGTTATTTGTAAATATTTTTACACACTTAAAATAATAAAATTCTAATAAAACACTACGTTTACAATTATTTTTAATGTGTACACATCTTTTTGAGACACTCTGTATATACCCTTACTGACTAGGCAACTCCCCGAAACGATTCAAACTTAAATAGCAGAGATTTACACTTCGACGCTATTTTGATTTTGAGAAGAACCTAAAATGACTGAGGTGCCGCAGTTTCATAGTGCTGCAAATCTACGAGATTCTCACGCGAGCATGTGGAAGTAGACAATGAAAACTTCATAAAATTGGCTGTCCTAGATATTATTTCTTAGTATTGCTAACAGCACAAAGACACGAATTATAAATGTAGGTCTTCAACAGATATATGTGGTTGATGTAGAAAGAAGCCTTATAGTTTTACAAGCGTGAGAATCAGTTTTTATTAAAATTCTCTTGAGAAGATTTTGTCTGTAATGTTAACTTAAAAAAAGCTAACATAAACATAAGACATCGAAGCATTTCGTACCCTCACAGAGACGTCGTCAGGGCAAAATATATCTGCAAATCCGAAGTTAAATTTAATATAGACTATTGACAAAGTTTGCCAATATTGTCTATTACCATAATATCAAATTTAACTTCGGATTTGCAGATATATTTTGCCCTGAGGAAGTCCCCGTGAAGGTACGAAATGCCTTGATGTCTTATGTTTATGTTAGTTTTTCTTAAGTTAATTTGATTATGTTTGATAAACTACTGCAATGGATCTCTGTTTGGTTTATCAAATCTTAAACTAGTAATGCATAACAAATGAGGCAGTAAACGAAGAAACCAGGAGGGGCTGAGCTAGCAAAAGTACCTTTAACTACGTAGCTTCACCTCAAACCAGGTTGAAGCTTTTATTTTAGAGTTAATCAACAAGTTCTCATGCAAGGCTCTGCGGTTTGATCTCTACAGAATGCAGGTTGTGGGTATGAGTGCGGTTTGCAAAAAGAATAGCAAAGAGTGCTTTTTCTCATTAATTTTCCTTCAGACGATTAAAGAACGCCGCTCCAAATGAAGCGAAGAACAAAATCGAATTTCTCGCTTCCTATCTCGATGATCCGGAGATAGGAAATGAGATCCTGGATCCATTTACGGTGAGTCCCTTAATTTTCATCGTTCTATTGAGTAGGCGATAGTTGTTGAAATCTTGCAATTTATTTCTTAAATTGAATTACGAGAGTAACTGGTGGAGGCACTTGTTGTGGTTATCCCTGTTGGAATGGAGGCACTGCATGAAACGATTTTCCAGATTCATGCAGCACCTAATTAAATTAGGCGTGGGGAAAAGCCGCAGCCGATTTGGGACCAGCCGTGAACGCAAATTATTGATTGGTAGCCCCACCACCAACAAGGCGGATTACCATTGGTGGGCAACCAAGAGTCGCCTCTTACGACATACTGGGTGACCCGCTTCACTGTTGTAACGCGGGAAAGCTCGGTTAAGGCACTTGTCGTAAACCTGTTTGCTGGGTTGTATTTTCAGAAGTCGCTGAATGTCTATGAAGATGTTTATGATCAATGTTGCAAGGCTTGCCTAAAGTTTTATAACAGTCACACTGATTAGAAAAACATTCAAGTCATTAAAGCTGCCTCGTTGTTTGCCCAAAAGAATAGAAGTTGATTCGGCGGAAGGCGTCGAGAATGATTTTCAAAAACCGCTTTCAAAAATGTTTTAGAAATTAATGTGAGTAAAATTGGAAATAAAAATTGTAAAACAAAAACGGGTGATTCTAACAAAAGTAACTTGGAAGGACTCTCCATGAGTGGCCCAGTCACACTTCAATGAATCTGGGTTTATGATCATGAATTTGTATAGAAATTGAGGTACTCTGCAGGTAATTCCTGGTTATGCAATTCTTTCAGCGCTCAAGGACATGTTTTTTTGTGTGCGCTTGCATTTAGCTTTTAGTATGGTTGCTTCAAAATATTGACGTCATATGCAGTTGGTTTCCATATGTGAAGTTTGCGAGCAGGGATGATTCGCCCAAGAAAAATATCGGAATTCAGCTCCCTCCCTGCATTTTACACTTCGCATTTTATTTTAGGAAATAATCTGTCGCTGTGAGCTTCACATATTTCATTTTGCCATCACGGTATTTCTATCAAGATTAGCGCTTCAGTTGTTTTGAGTTTTGCTAGAAAAACGAAGTCTTTTAAACGGTCTCGATCTGCGAATTTCTTAACAACCACAGAGCACAATACGTTCTTAACGCACCAGAAATCTATCTTCTCCTTTGTTGTAAAAAACAAAGAAAAAAGACAATTTGAGGTTGACGTTTTTGCAATCTAGATTGATTTGTGCGAAGTGCGTTTAGGTGTGGCTTTTTTATGGCACTTAAATTAATAAAGTGGATTAAAAAGGTCAGTTCCTTTTCCTTTTCAAAACCTGGCCGTTAGCAGAATTATCAGGGCGACCAGTCTGCAGCGGCGCCTCCACTTGTCTCTATCCTGAACATCTTCAAGTGTCAAATTTCTTCCTTACATATCATCCTTTACCGTCTCCTTCCATGTTTTTCTTAGATCCTCCTCACATTTTCAATAATTATCTTTTCTCACACTCTTCTCTTGATCTCTCCGCATTCATTTTCTCAATACGTCCCAACCATCTTACCCGATGTCCTCCGAGATGTTCCTCAATGTCTTCAATTCCAGTGTACTCCCTTAATGACACTGTTGGCGGTTTTGTCCAGAAGTGTCTTGCCACACATCGTACGAGTCATTACCGCTTTTATCGTTTGAATTCTGATATTGCAATATACTAATTTTATTGTCAATAATAACTGTAAAAGAAAAGTTGCATGTTAAATGTTTAATAGCGAGTTTGCGATTTGCTTTTTGTGTGGTCAGCTTGTGTTGTTAAAGTAAGCGGTAGTCGGTTGCCCTAATGGCTTGGATTAGTGTGACCACATGGAGTTTAATAACCTCTAATTACTTACATACTTACAAACATCAATTAGCCTAACATCTACATTATTTAACTTGGGAATCAAAAATAAACTTCGGGCTAGATATGGCTAATCTTTTCGTGTTGAAAACAACTATTTAACCTAAAATTATTAATACAATCAAAAATAGTTGTTTAGCCTACACTAGATATGGGTGGCATATATTTTTTCTGAAGTTGCCTAGTTAAAAATATTAAGTTGGGTATTGCAATGCAATTTTATTGTTGCTTATTTTTTTCCGAATGGGCTACGGTAGGTCTACACTAAAATTAGCGATTGATTCCGTGAAATATCTGCAAGACAATATTTGGTGAATTAACTTTGCTAAAAAATGCTGCAAGGCCTTGTCATTTGCTGCTTTATCAAAGCAGCGACTCAAATTATTGACAAAGTAAATCGATGTTTTATCCTTTTTTGAGTATTTTCACAGGAATGTTGACTTCATATGTGTCTACCACCACTCACTCGTTTTCAAACCAGACTTTTCGCTGAAGCAGCGCAGCGCTTTAAATTCTGTCTTCCTGACGAATCCCAACAACGCATTGACAGATTTTTTGAGTCCAGACCTTTTACTACCACTACACTTTGGTGGCTGCTATCCAGCTTAAATTCTCTATTTTCGATGAGCACCAGCCGGCACTTTACCAGAATCAAAGCCGAACGCTCTTGTTGTCATTGCGTAATATTGTCTCTGACAAGCACGTCTAGCGTTCACCCATTCAAGCCGTTGCAGACTGACTGGTGCAACTTCCGTGTGTGTTGTTGTTGTTTACCCGACCCCTTCCGAGGGATGGGGGCATGGCGGAAGACCATGGAGCCCCAGAAGCCGGGCAACTCCCCAGGGTCTGGACCAGAGGTCATAAAGAGACAGAGAGTCGCCAAAGAGTGAGCGGCGCAAAGAGTCCGTAGCTGGACAGTGCAGAATGAGATGAGAGATGTCCTGGGACGAGTGTCCACAGGCGCTGCAGGAAGAATTCTCGATTCTGCCAATCCTGGAGAGATAGGAACCTAAAAGAAGGCTGTGTCCATTGCAGCGAAGACGAGAGAGGACACAGCGAGCATGACGAGGTAGCACAAGTTCCTCAGTGGAAATTGAGGGAACCTGTGTGTCAAAATACTTTGAAGAGACAGTACGCCTCCAGTCCGAGATAAGACGAGAGTGGATACGAGAGATAAGAGGAGAGAGACTACAAGGGATTGCGGAGGGCGCAAGCAGCGCTCCCCGTCTGGCAAGCTCATCAGCTGTGTCGTTCCCCGGGAGAAACGAGTGTGCGGGGACCCATTGTAGCCTGATAGAACAGGAGGAGAAGAAGGACAGTTCCTGCCAGATCTGCCACAGAGTTTGAGATAACAGGAAAGGTGGAGGAGAGGACAGGGTGGCGAGGACAGAACGAGAGTCAGACAGGAGAAGAAGAGAAGAAAAATGGCAGACTTTATGGTGTTGCCGAGACCAGCAAAGAGCGTGCAGAATGGCGCAGGCTTCAGCGGAAAAACTGGAACAAACTGGGCCTGCCGAAAAGGAAAGAGTGGCCTCAGTGCCACAGAGAGAGCAGTTGGCAAGAACGCCGGAGCCGCCCTTGCCAAAAGGAAAAGGAACAGAGCCGTCTGTCCAGAGTACCAGATCATGAGGAGGAAGAGAGTCAAGGTGGGCGAGAGCCGCACCTTGGCGAGAGTGAGGGGGATCAGAGCAAGAGCATGGAGTGGAAAGGGTGGACTCCACTGTGAAGGAGGGAAGATTCCAAGGAGGACAGGGAGGGCAAGCAACAAGAGCCTCCCTAGAACAAGTAGAAGAAAGCATGAGCGGGTGAGTGGACGCAAAAGCTCTCCAGGACGATCTGCAGAGTCTTGGTTTCACTCCTAGTCTGGCCAAACCTGAGATGGGAAAGGAGGTTGGGAGACGAAGAGCCCGCTCATGAGAAAAAAGAGTGAAGTGAGTCAGAGTGACTCGTAGGGGAGGTAGAGAAGCCTCGGTGAGTAGTAGAGGGATAGGAGACGACGAGAGGCAGCCGGTGATGGCGCGACTGGCCGCTCGGTGAAGGCGTTCCAATTTGATGATATTGGTAGCGCTTAGGAAAGGAAACCATCCGGGTGAAGCGTAAGTGAGAAGGGACCAAAGAAAAGATTTATACAGAACAGAGAGGGGCCCCATGAGGAAGCAGAGATACAGCGTAAGGCCTTGAGACGTGGGAAGAACTTTCTTCAGCGAAGATACATGCCTAGAAAAGGAAAGAGTGCGGTCGAAGGTGACCCCAAGAAAAGTTGGAGTGGGATTGAAACGGAGGCGGGAGCCGAGTAGGAGGAGGTTGGGCTGGAGGTTAGCCTGGTGGGGATCCACTGAAAAGAAGGAGGCCTCACATTTGCTCGGATTGAGAGGAAGACACCAGTACTCAGACCAGCGCTCCAATCGAAACAGAGCTCCTTGTGTGGCCTCCACCGCAGTGGGGACCGAGGGGGAGGAGGACCAAATGGCCAGATCGTCAGCGTAAAGAGAGCAGCTGACGGAAGAAGGCAGAGAAGCCGGAAGATCATTGATGAAGAGGGAGAAAAGTACAGGGCCAAGAACGGATCCTTGCGGAACACCTCGATGGACTCGAAAGGAACGGCTTTTGTGATTTTGAAAAACCACAGAAGCGCGCCTGTCAGAAAGGAAAGATTGAGTCCAACGACCAAAGCAACGAGGGAGGCCAGCCGAAATATGTTTGTGGAAAAGGGCGGGGTGCCAGACAAAGTCAAAAGCTTTAGAGAAATCGATAGTAGACAGGATCGTCCGAGAGCCCGGCCTTGGTTTGTTAAACCCATCCGAAATGGACTGAGAAAGGTACAGAATTTGATCAAGTGTAGACCGTCCAGGGCGGAAACCGGCCTGGCGGGGAGAAAGAATGGAATTAGATTCCAGAAAAAAGAGAAGACGGGATAGTATGATGCGTTCAAACAGCTTTGATACGCAGGAGGTGAGAGAGATAGGCCGGAAGGAAGCAGGAGAGTCGAGAGGTTTTCCCATCTTATGTATGGGAATAATAGAAGATGTCTTCCAGATGGAAGGAAAGGAATGTGAAGACCAAGAAAGATTGAAGATGTGAAGAAGAAAATCCATGCCAGAGCGAGGAAGATGCTTTAGCATGGGATAGGCAACTTTGTCTGGGCCAGTGGCAGTGGATGAGGAGAGGTTGGAGGCAGCCGCAAGAAATTCAGCAGGAGAGAAGGGAGAGCAAAAGGACGAGTGAGACTCCACAGAACACGTAGCTCGGCGGAGCTCAGTGAGGTAGCCTCTGGCTCTGCTGCGCAGGGCCTTTGGCTGAGAAACGGAAAAGTGAGACCTCAGGTAAGCGGCATAGACCGAAGCCGATTCCCTGGGAGAGGAACAGTTAGGAAAGTTAGGAGAGGAAGAAGACGAGGAAGGAGAGCCAGCAATGGAGCGAAGAAGAGAGTGCACAGATTTAGGATTAGATTTAGGTGAAAGAGAAGTGCAGGTCGTCTGCCATGCCTCAGCCTTGGCCTTGGCAATGACCGACGAGGCACGTCGAGAGGCGGAGATGTAAGCCTGGCGATCTTCATCACTTCTGTGAGCAGTAGCGAAAGCCTTGCGTCTTTCACCAACCGCTTCTTCCACCTCAGCAGACCACCAGGCTTTAGGAGGGCGTTTGATGCGGCCAAAAGGAATGGAAGATTTGGCCGCATTCAAAGTCAGAGAGGTAAAGAGAGCAGCTGCAGAGGAAAGAGAAAGAGACGAGTATTCCTCTGCAGTAGGACAGTGAGAGTCAAAGTAAGAGGCAAAGTCATCCCAGCGAGCTTTCTGAAAATTGAAGGAAGGGGGACGCTCGTTGGGGTGAAAGACCGGAGAAAGAGGGTTAGATAGAAGAATTGGTAGGTGGTCAGAACCCAGGTCCTGAAGCACCTCCCAGGAGCAAGAAAAAGCAAGAGTAGAAGGAGCAAAGGAGATGTCAGGAGAGGAGCGACTGCCGAAGGATCGATGGAGAAGGGTGGGTGTGTCAGGGTCATTGAGGGGGAGGAGGTCTGAGGAGATGACCCAGTCGAATACTTCCTCCCCACGGGGGTCGGAAGTACCTCTTGAGTCCCAAAGCGGGTGATAGCAATTGAAGTCCCCCAGAATGAAGAGATTTCT
Organism: Trididemnum clinides; assembly: GCA_963675345.1. Classification (NCBI taxonomy): domain Eukaryota; kingdom Metazoa; phylum Chordata; class Ascidiacea; order Aplousobranchia; family Didemnidae; genus Trididemnum; species Trididemnum clinides. The sequence continues at coordinate 28,557,609 of OY776306.1, forward strand.
GGAAGAGGGAAGAATTGAGGGAGAGAAGGAATCGGTTCTGCCATCCGTTGGGGAGGAGCGAATAGGGGGGGCGTACACATTAAGAAATGACACCGAGGAGGATTTGTTTAGAGAGATGTTGACCCCTACATAATCAGAGTAGGGATCGAGCGAAGAAAGAGAGGTGGTAGAAAGTTCAGAAAAGGATAGGCCCTGTCTGACGAAAATGACAACGCCGCCACTGGCATGCGAGGGATCAGAAGAGAGAATGCCAGACCGGGAGTGAGTACGATCAGAACGCAGAACAGAGAATCCAGGAATCCAGAAAGAGGAAGATGAGTTAAGATTGGATTCCTGAATGCAGATAAGATCGACAGGATGAGATGAAAGAAAGTGAAGTAGTTCAGTGCTCCTGGCTCGAAGACCTCCAGCATTCCATTGAAGAACCCTGAGAGAGTCAGGGGGAGGAGAGGAGGCAGGAGGTGCAGAAGTATAGCCAGGAGCAAGGGACGGTGGTGGAAGGGTAGGGGAAGGAGATATAAGATGGGCAAATGGGGGATAAGAAGTTTGGAGACGAGGGTGGGGCAAGAGTGCAGCATTAGCAGAGGGGGGGCCAGATTCCACAGTGGAGGTATACGTGCCGGAGGAGTCCGAGGAGGGGGGAGTCACAGTGTTACGGCAGGGGGGGCAGCTCCAAGAGTGAGAGCTGCCAAGAGCTCTGAAGTTAGATAAAGAAAGTTGTGAGCACCTTAGATGGACCCATTTGGAGCAAGCGCAGCATTGCACCGACTTGCCCCGCCAGGTCACATTTCCAGCGCACACAGAGCAAGGAAAGATGGGGCCAGGGTTAGGATGAACGTTACCGCTCATCAGGAGAAGAAGAAGAATGAGGAGACGAAGGAGGGCAAGAGTAGGGCAGGAGAGAAGAAAAAGTAAGAACAGGCGACCGATTTTAAAGATGCTGTGTGCTGCCCTTCTGCGGTCGTTCAGGGGGCAGCATAGCGAAAAAATGAATGGGGAGTGCCCGGGGTAACTGGGACCCTCGGGAAGGCCAACAGCCATTTCGACCCAACCCAAACGGGGCCGTGGACCGCACCACCACGTTGAGGCGGCTGTTGATTGGTGCAGACTTCCGTGTGTGTAGCCGTACCAAAGATGTAAAAACAGGTTCAGAAATCAGCCCGACGCTCTGCAATCGGAGTAATGCTTCTTCATCATGTCTGCAGTGAAATTTTTTTTCATGTCTGCAGTGAAAATGTTTTTCTTAATCAAGGGTGGCCAAGCAATGCTGTACCAAAGAGCCAAAAAGGATAAAGGCTATCACTGAAAGAGCCGCTATACAATTGTAAGTCGGAATTTACGCATATTCCGTTCAAACAGAGGGAAACGACCTATTTTTGGGGGAGAAATCACTTTTCACAATACTGCAACTGCTAGATTTATCATCCCAACGATAGAAGGAGGACCAGTTATTTTTCGGAGATCATTTTCAAAGACAATTTTATGCATGTGCGGTCTTCCAGCGGCCACAAAATTTAACGAGCTGCATCGCAAAGAACAGCGGATTGACCTCCCCTGTTTTAGAGATTGGAACCCTTTTTTTGCAATGCTAAATTGTTGTTACAGTGGCGACTTTCACAGGCTATTGGGACTCTGCATTTTTGCAGTCGTAGTTGAGTAAAACTCAATTTTATACTCCCCCTTTAGGTTGGTCCAATTTCTGATCACCCCCAACAAGAAATCGGTGAATGCAAATGGCGGCTATTCAGGGTTTTCAATATTTTCACAAAATATCTTTTTTGCTTTAAGCTATTAGAATTTGCATTACTTATTTCTTTATTCATCAAGTTTTAAGAAACTTTTGCAGCAATTTAAAGCTTTCCCTTTCTGTGTCTTAGGTGTAGTTTTAAACTGTTTGCAAGATATAACTTGTTGATTGAGATTCAAAACTCATCCAGACTTCTCGGGAAATCTCGACTGAAGAAATGATCGTTTTTCAAATCAATGAGCTGCTCTTCTTCAGTTTTAAGATTTGTATCCTGGTAGTTTTTACATGGATAGTTGACCCATCCATATTCATTACTTGCAACTGTTGGGAAGTAATGCTGCAGGTGTGTCAACGCGTACAAAATTTCGGGGGTGATTTCCTTATTTGAAGCACATTTGTTGTAAGTGGGAAAGCAGTCAAAAACTCCTTTCGAGATCTTACTTTGCCACAGCAACAACGTTTCACCAATGGCTTCATTTTTGAGAATCCAGTGATGATGTTTTCCGATGATTCTTGAAGACTTAAATTCAGTGAATTTAATTAGTCAAATCAGAGAGAAATATCACCTTATTCCACCAGATTTCGTCATGAACAAAAAATTCAGTTTTTTTTCAGCCTTGAGTTGGACGACACGCTTTAATACTTTTCTTCTTAAGAGCCAACCTCGTTGGGGTGATACAGGAGGCATTTGTAGTTTGAATCCATCGCTTCACAGAACTGGGAAAAAAGTCGGGATGCAAGCGGTCGAGATTTAACGAAGTTTACGATTGTAATCACTTGATCCAGAGCAAACATTTAATCTTTTGGCGAAGATCTGAAGGCAAGAGCTTCTTTGTGGATCATGCAGTGAACAGCTAACACATTTGGATTTTCTTGAAGCACAAAAGTGGCAAATCCCTTTCTACTTTCCTGCATGGATGAACAGCCATCGGTGCAAACACTGACACAGCAGTTTTTCCACGGTAGTTTGAAGAGCAAAGTGTTTTGTTGTTGTTGTGATTACCCTTCCTCTTCCTCGGGGTGGAGGTACGGCACGAACGGCAATCTAGATTCATGCCGTCAACCTAATTGAAATTAGGCTAGGGGAAAGATAACAGCGAATTTTAAACTAGTCATGAGTGACTAGTACCCACCACCAATAAGGCGGACTGCCACTGATGGGTACCCAAGAATCGCCTTTTACGACATGCTGGGTTAGCAACTTCACAATTGCAGCCCGGTGAAGTACGGATAGGCCACCTGTCTGCGACAAAAAGGTGGAGGCGTCTCGTTAAGTGCTTTGCCCAAGGACACAACAAGCAAGCTTGCCGGCTTGTTCTCCACACTATCTCTTTTTTATGCTGAGCACCAAGCAGGGAAGCTGTGAATACCACTTTTTCAAGTCTTTTGGTATAACTCGACTTAGGAAATGATGCCCAGATCTACCGACTACGAAGCGGACGCTTTAACCACTACGCCATCGCGCCGGTTAGCAAAATGTTGTCATTAACCACATTGAAAATATCTTTGCCTTTTTGTTCGTAGATTGTAAGTCTTTGCAAAATAAGTACTTGCTGACACATTTTTTATCCTCTATAAACCGAATGAAAGCCAGCAGCTGGGCTTTGCAGCTAATGTTAGTAGATCATCAACTTGAAAAGACCACAACAGAGTCAGTTCATCGTCAGGCGCTTCAAAGTGTTTGTAGATTTAATAATTTAACGATAAGTCCTCGATTCTGCGCGAGACGGTATCTGTTGACAAAGGAACTTAAATCACTTTTTCGGCGACATTGGGTCCAAGGATAGTCTCAACAACTATTGATAAAGCTGGTGCAATGACTGATTCAGCTTCTGTATGAGATTTTTTAGCATTTTGCTCGCAACTGAGCAACCTTATAACTTGCTATCAATTCTGGAAGCTTTAAATAGTTTGTAAATTTCTTTGCTTCTTTATTTTGTCGAGCCCTCATGTTTTCGAAGTATTCCTTTGGTTGTTGTGTTACAGCTGAATGTTTCGTTAACAAGTGTCTCTTCAATTTGCTCGGAACAAGTCCCTTATTTGACATAGCTGAATTGCAGATCAGACAGAATGGCAATGGAGCAATGGATCCTCTTTAGGTCCCAGGATATGAAACCATACACGATGCAATCTTCTTTGTATCTTTGTTTGGTTTCTTTTTTGTATTCAACGCTTTCACAGTTTTATACTTGCTAACATATTTTTCATGGGTAACAATGAGTATCGCTTATTGATTATTTTAGAATTTAGATTATCTAATTTATAAAGCACAATTCTGTGTGTCTGTCTGTTTTAACTCCTCTGAAACTGCTATAGGTACAAGCATCAAACTTGGCACGATTGATCACCACCTCGTGGTAAATGTCATAAGGATATTCTTGACGCCATGATGACGTCATAAAAAAATGATTTTTTTAGAATTCGCATTACTTGACAGAGGACAACCGCTTTTTACTCAAACGAAAACCAGTTTCCGATTTACCACATTTCAAAAACTTTCATTTGTTTGGGTCTAAAATGACGTCACAATCGACGATTCATTGAAAAATCTGTTTTTTGTTCTTTCTCAAAAAGTAGTTATCGCAGAAACGCGATTGAACGTTCTGTTAGGAGATATTAATAAGCTGCTTTTGACAAAAACAACTTTACAACATTTAATGTTTATTTAATTATGGTACGAGCACTTCTTTATTTAAGCACTTCAAGCCATCTAAGTATTTTTTTCTCGATTTCGCTTGCACGCTTAGCCTAAACTGGGTCTACGACATCAAAATATGTCTCGTACGATTGACACAAATGTTCGCTACCGCAGATCAAAACATAAAAATGTTGTAAAAAATTGAACCCTTTTTGCAAAATCAGTTTATTTTAAAACTGATTTTTGACCTCATTTCTCAACTAATTTTCAAACTTTCTTCAATAAATTAAAGATTATTTCAAGGCAATTCCAAGCGTATACAAAATGTACAATTAATATTAGTTTTTATACTGAAAAAACTGAACTCTAAGACTTGTGGTGTAAATTTTCCCCCCTTCCGAAAGTAGTGAGTTTAGTAAAAACAGGTGACTTTGATACAAATACGTTGAAATAAAGTACAAACAATTACTATCCTTGGAAAGCTTAGGAAATTTTCTTTTCAGTAATATGTGACTCCAATTACTTAGGGCTAAGGATTAGTTTTTAATGGCTGATCAAAAATTGGTTGTCATACATGATGTTTCATTTTTGGTCGTACAATTATCCTACTTGACGTAACAAACTTGCAATTGTTAGACAAAGTTAGCTCCTTGGTACATTTTGACTACTTTTCCTCACAAGCATGGTTCTTTTGCATTATCTGTCGACGTTTTCAAGTAGATCCATCAAAAACTCAAGTCTCCAAATGTTTATGAAAGGGAGTCTATCGGTTAAAAGCACACAAAATTTTGGTGCCTGCAGTTCACAAAATTGCATTTTCTAGAAAAACTAAGTCCTTTAGCACATTTTTGCAATTTTTCTCGATAGCATGGATCTTTGGCATTATCAATTAAGTTATTCAAAAAGACTCATCGAAAAATGAAGTCTACAAATTTTAATATGTAACCTACTCCAAGCAAAACACTTGGTGATCACCCAAGAAAAAAGCGAGGGAGTAAAGAAGGTTTTTTCTTATGGCTTGCAACAAAATGTAAGTGTCGAGCTACATATGATCTAAATGTTGAAGCAATTTCCTTCGCAATTGGGCAAGGCTGCCGCAGCAGCCAGCTGATTTGATGTTCTTAACCTCAACACTATTAATGGGGGAGCCCCCGCTACTGCAATAACTAAAATGTGAGTGCTTCATTTCGAATTAGTTTGCTCTTTGCATGGCGGCGTTTGTGCCAGGGCCAAGGAACATGCACGCAGTCAGAGACGTTACTTCATATTGATTTGCCTACAGTGACGAAAAACTGGTAAGTAGCGATTCTAATAATAATGGCTCAAAACGCATTGTGAGGTCATAATGTTATATGCCATCGCAATGCTTGCCACTACACAGTGAGAACAACAGTAGGCAGCAAAATTATTCATAGCATTTTGATAGCAAACATGAATGGTAAAGCCCATTACTAATGTCTGTAATTGCAAGGATATCGGTACAAAACACTAATCATCATTTAGAAGTAGAGAGGTCTGGATTAGGGGTAAAGTTAAATGTAATAAAATCCTAAATTTAAGAAAAGATCAAAATTAAACAATAATAGCATCAATCTGAAACACTGGATTAAGAGGGAATGTTTTTGTTGGAAAAGAGCGTAATAAGCACCTAATGCAATAGGTTATATGACTTAAAGGAAAGCCATAGCCCCTTTTCATGCTAAGGCCGAATTAAAGCAAATAGCGCAGGCAAAAATCTTAATGTCACAAACATTAATCCAAAAAAGGGAATGTTACTAAATCATTTCGTTGTTGCTCTCATAAATGTTTGTACTGCGAAGCTGGCGCAGCTGCATTAATTGATAGTTTACCCTTTGAACCCTAAAGGCCGGATTTCCGGCCAAACATGGTCGGTTTTTATTCCCGAAAGGCCTGAAAAACGGCCTTTAACACAAAACAATCGTATTGGTGTTAAATTGTTTAGCGTATATACCCTAAAGGCCCAAAACTTGAATAAAATCGTTTGAATTCCTTCTACTTGAAATAATTTTGCAAAAGTGGTTCCTGTATCTGTTGCTAGAGTTGCAAGTTGGCTTTCCATCCAAGCTTTCCATCCAAGCAATTGGTGTTAGTTAGGAATGTGTTTGTATTCATATTAGTTCAGTGAGGCTACTTTACACTTGTGCTGTTTTTAGTCTGCAGTCAGACTAATGTGTCCAGTTACTCTGAGGTAGTAAGATAGGCTACTTCTGATTTTGCCTGTGGTTTTCTTTTTGGTAAGTTTCGTTAGTTAGATTTGTGACGGTCTTTTACTTTGTTGTTCCAGCATACCACTATCAGTATCATAGAAATGTACAATAAGGTGAAAATGTACAATAAGGATCATATCTGCACCTGCAAAGGCTATTTCAATGTTATTACACTGATTTTGAAGTTGGTTTGAGAGCTGCAGCCGATTCATAATCCCAAAACAAAAAAAAAAAGAAAATGATTTTTTTTGAAAATTTTTGGCTGGGAATCTCGGGTCGGAGAGCTTTTAAATGTGGGAATGTCGGTTCAAAGGGTTAAATCGGCACGGGTGACTAATGTGTTCTGCCGGGGTAAAATCGCTCCATACTTACAAGAAAAATGTTTTCTATTTTGCTTGGTAATAGCTCTATAGAGTTACCGGAATCAAACCTGAAAATTTGGGAAAAGCAAAGACTTATTTAATTTCTAGGAGCATAACTAAGCAAGGAAAAACGAATTTGATTCACAATGCTTAGCCAAAAGGGACTTGAAAAAGTTTGAGGCGAAATTAAAACTAACAACGTTACTGTGTTAAATCGCACCACATGGAAGATATTACTGGTGTTTTGTTTTATAATAACTTTGTAAAGCTACCAGAATCAAACCAAACATTTTGGGAAAAGCCAGGACTCTTTTAACTCCCCAGGGCACGTCAAGCAGGGAGAAAAGAATATGCTACATAACGCGTAGCCAGCGACTGTGTGAAATCGCACCACACGAAAGACAGTTTTTTTTATTTTGCTTTAGAATAGCTTAGTATCAGAAATGTGATCCTTATTTCCAAACTAGGGAAAATGCAAGGTTTCCGTGGGTTCGTGTCAGCAATGAATAGAGCTCATAGACCTAAGCCATAGCCAGGATCTTGAAACGAGATATTCTATTAGGAAAAGGAGTACAAAAAGTCGTAAAAATTTAATGTGCAGAAAACACATTAACTTTTGGTAACTCTTCACACAAGAGCCTGATAGAAGAAGCCAGCTTGGCCGGCTGAACCGACACTCTCAATCCCGACGTTACTGATGGGGGCTCTTCGGGCGACGCCGTTGTATATACTATGAAGCAACAATTTTTTCTTTTGCTGCTATTCTACGTGTTAAGGTATTTATGTCATTTTTGTCCTTACTCTACAGTCTACAGCATTGTAATAAAATCCCAAGTTTAAGAAAAAGTCAACATAAAGCCATAACCATAACAATTTTAAAGCTGATTGTAGAGAGAGCAAGAGCCGCTTTTGTTCCTATGCCGGAAACAAGACAAATAGCGCAGCCAAATTAGGAACTAAATACCACAAATATAAATAGGAAAGCGGCAGCACCTCATCGGAAAATAGGCTTACTAATCAATAGTTTTTTTCTTTAATTATGAAAGCAACCACCATTTTGTCGCTACAATCAGTTTTAATGTGTACAATCCCTTCTCTCTCACAAGTATTAATATTAACAACAATTTAAGGTAAAATTCTTTGTGAGCATTGCCAGTCATGATTAAGAGAATATGATGATCGCAATTTTGTGTGCAAGAATTTTCAAAGCGCATAATCATCATTTCACTTTTTGCTACTGCTCACACAAAAGTCCCATGCGTGAAGCCGGCTCATTCGGTTGAACCGAAATGCTAAACCCCGTCATTACTGATGGAGGGCCCCTGCCAGGCGACGCCGGCAGAGCTGGCTAGTAAAATATAAGCATACAATGCAATATAAATATTATTTTAATATAGCTTTGAAAAAAGCTGTTTGAGCCATAAGCTTTTCGTGACGCTCTCATCAGTGGCGGTATTGCGTCAAAAGAGCAGATCTAGAGTGAATAAGTGTTTTATGTGAATAATTTGGACGTTAGGCAATAAAGACAAACCAATGATAGCGCTAGTATTGTAAATCACGCCAAAGAAAGATTTCGCAATAGCAAAATGCCAAAGAAAGCGCAGTAGGAAGCCAAATAAGAACGCCGCGATTATCGAAAGAGTTTGATAGTGTAAACAAACTCTTTCTGTCTGCATAAAACCGGGCGCCGGGTCTTGATATAAGCAGCCTCTAAAAGATTAAGATGGAAAGAGCTGCGTGCTGCGGCGAGGATTGAAAACCGCTTGCTATCATAGTTTAATGCACATTGATCATTATCTAAAAGATACTGGCCAATGGCAGAGTCACAATCTGGTTTGGTGTCATTTCGTTTGCGCAATCTGTCTGGTTGAGATCGGCGTGGACGGGTCAATTGCTGTCCTAACCATGGCGGAACATGTTGCTTGATGCGATCCGGTAGCCGTTGAGATATTCGCCCTAGAGTAGCCTCGGGAGGCGGTCGTGCTACATACAACATAAAAATTTAAATAAAACACCCCAATTATTATTATCGTTAACAATTCCAGGACTGTTGTGCGTCTGCCAGGGTGGCCTAAATTTCATTTATTAAGTCATTTATTCATCATGGAAAATTTCAGAACCTAAATGGCTGACGCTTCTTCCTATCAAAACGTAGCGTTGATTTGGCACCGCCAGGGCAGAGAGTAAGGAGGGTGCGTGCCACTATTGCTTGTCGTTACGAGCGGTGACGTCGTCGCAAAAGACGATAAAATAATGAGCAGGCCTATATAACGGTTACGAAGGTGCTGCACCTATAGCATTCTGAAAACTTGTACAAATTCTAAATATTTTAAGAAAAACCCGCGGCACATCTGCAAATCTTCCACCGCACACAGTTTGAGAAACACTGCTCTAACCACTACGCCATCGCGCCGGTTCATAGAAAGCCTAAATTGCTTGAAAAAGATATTAGTTGTTGCTCGTCAATTGAGCTTTCATTGTTGTAGAGCTTGATGGTGCCAAAATTGGTCTAAAACCTCATAACCTTAAATTTATTCTATAACCAAAGCTGCAGACAGGGCTGACAATCCCTGGCATGCGCACCGCAAGCGACACGAGATGATTTTTCATCGCACATCAAGTGATTTGACGCTCGCAGAAATCGCTGCCGCCTAAAACTGTGCTAAGGTCATGGCAAGCCATGATTGATATCTCCAGAAAAAAATTTTATTGCGTTTCTACCGATTAGTGCTTATTGAGAAATAAGTTTAGTTGATTTTGATCAGAGATATTCCGCCTATCCAACTCCGACATATCCGAGCGATTCCGTTTCTGTTGCTAAGAACTCAAAAGATGTGACTGGAAAAACTAAATCAGCTCGAAACTTTATTCATACATTAATACGTTAAGACAAATGCATTTCGCTATAAAGCATCATCAGTGCTGTAAAAGAACAATAAAATCAACTAAATCTAAGGTTCCAAGCAATAACTCTACTGACAAATCTACACTCATCACATAAGTAATTATATATCCAGCGTATCAAAACAAATAATTTCATATTATAGTATTGCAGTATTACCCACAAGGCAGCAGACCATTATGACGAAAAAAATACGATTAAAACGCAACCTGATAGTAGACTAAATTTAAAGTAGTAAAAAATATTAAAGCACAGTGAGAAATAATACTAGGTTATATACGAGGTAAAATCATTTTATTAATATTTATTTTTGCATTAAGTATGCGATACCATTTGGCTTCATAAAAGTTTAAATTTTCAAATTCAGGTTTTATAATAAATATAACAAAAAAGCATTGCGCTATATCAGGTTTACCGGTAAATATTTCCTTATGATGTTTACCGGTAAATATTTCCTTATGTTTTATTTTTTACAATTCACTCCACAGATTATGCATAAACAATTTGAAGTTAATAAACGCAAATGCGAAAACCTTATTATCTCGTTATTTGAAAAAGGAGTCATATCTAAAGATTTGCTTTATCATAGCACAGGATACAGAGTTAAAGAAAATTGTTATCAAAAGGTAACTGGAGAGTTGGCTAAATATTTTGCATGCTCTAGCCCAGCGTATGCGTACCCCCTTTTCAATACTCACAAGCTCCAACCCGATCACCTATTGAATGCTCGAATTACTGACATACCAGTTAGATTATTGCAATCGGCGGGACACATTCCTACATCTAGATTTACTGCAATGATTGAATACATCTTGCATTCTATTGCAGTGAAATATTGTCAGGATGGGATCAATGAATATTGCAGAGATAGCACCCATTATCTACTCGAATTAGATCAATGGAAATCAAACAACCTGAATATTCAAAACAAGCTCATTAACGAAGATCTGTTTATTGTGGCGGCAGATGTTATTGCATTCTACCCCAACATCAACAGAAATACGCTTAGAGATGCCCTCACAACAGCTCTCAATTTACAATCGCAATTTTGCGCACTGGGTCAAAGGTATTTTGTTGAATTAATTATGCTTACCCTAGAATCGGTTATTATACAACATGGACAGCACTTTTATAAACAATCTAATGGCATAATTACTGGTGACAACCATTCAGTCTCGCTTGCAAACATAGCTATGCATTTTGCTACAACTCCCGCATTCCCTATTCTAAAAAAAGCGGTTATTTATAAAAGATTTATCGACGACATTATTTTTATTGCTATTGGGAAAAACTCAACGCAAAATATAATCAAAGCAATAGAAAATAGTCTTGGAAAAGTTGGACTTCAAATAACCACTAAATTGTTTAATACCAAATGCTCAGACCAACAAGTCGAATTTTTAGACGTTCTCCACAAGCACTCATCGGACTCAATATTTAAATTTGTCACGAGTAATTATGTCAAAAAACTGCCCTTGACAGGACTTTCATAAAGGTGCTTCGTATCACCCCTTATGGGTGTTTCAATCTATTGTAGTATCTGAAGCAATGCGCATGCGGCGTATATGCGAAGACAAAACTGACTATGATACTAGTCTGAAATATCTAAAAAACAAATGCTTTATATTCAAATTTCCTAAAACTCTCACATCCAAGATAATTGAGCAGGCCAAGTCTTGGGTTGATAGATTTCATCCAATTAACAACAGCAAATTAAAGAAAAATAAGCAGAAAAAAATCGTATGGTTTACCCAGTTTCCTAAGCTACTGCGGTCTAGCCAGATGGAAAAACGTCTGCCATCAAACGTAATGCTTGCATACAAGCGCCCACAGACACTAGGCAATTTTGTCGCTCGTTATAAAAAGCTTTCATTTGGTCCTCTTGAGGGTAAGGATGGGGGCATATCTGGGCCCTGTGGTAAATGTGCACTATGTGGCAATCATGGCTCACATAATTCTATGGTCCCACTGATGAAACATATACGAACACTTAATGGAGTTCGTCCTTTGACCCAAAAACCAAACTGCAAAGATTATAATACGAATTATAGGAGCTGGTGTTAGCCTGTTTAAGATATTACTTTTAATTAATTGATATTTAAGGCATATAGGCTAACTGCAATCAGTTGAATAAAACATACCACTTCCACGACCGGTTTCGTTCCTATTAGAACTCGTCAGGTGGACTCAGGTATTGAACCGACGATCACATGAATTACTTCATGCGGTTTATGCCACTCCGCCAGCGGTCCTTTCAAATGAAGCTGTTAATTTTAAGCTTATATATGATGCACGCTCACTACAATGAGCTAGATGCGATATATGCTTTTAATTTCCAGCCAAGCCAGTGCCTTTATTACGTTATAATACGAATTATAGGAGCTGGTGTAAACCGCATGAAGTAATTCATGTGATCGTCGGTTCAATACCTGAGTCCACCTGACGAGTTCTAATAGGAACGAAACCGGTCGTGGAAGTGGTATGTTTTATTCAACTGATTGCAGTTAGCCTATATGCCTTAATATCAATTAATTAAAAGTAATATGCAAAGATTATGGTATTTACGCGGCATGTTGCAAAAACTGTGACAATTACTATGTTGGTCAAGCAATGACATCCTTTTCACAACGTTGGACAAAACATCGAATACTATGGAACAAATTTCACTACTCTGAAAATAATGATAATTCGGCCCTACTTAGACATTATGATAAACATCATAAGGAAATATTTACCGGTAAACCTGATATAGCGCAATGCTTTTTTGTTATATTTATTATAAAACCTGAATTTGAAAATTTAAACTTTTATGAAGCCAAATGGTATCGCATACTTAATGCAAAAATAAATATTAATAAAATGATTTTACCTCGTATATAACCTAGTATTATTTCTCACTGTGCTTTAATATTTTTTACTACTTTAAATTTAGTCTACTATCAGGTTGCGTTTTAATCGTATTTTTTTCGTCATAATGGTCTGCTGCCTTGTGGGTAATACTGCAATACTATAATATGAAATTATTTGTTTTGATACGCTGGATATATAATTACTTATGTGATGAGTGTAGATTTGTCAGTAGAGTTATTGCTTGGAACCTTAGATTTAGTTGATTTTATTGTTCTTTTACAGCACTGATGATGCTTTATAGCGAAATGCATTTGTCTTAACGTATTAATGTATGAATAAAGTTTCGAGCTGATTTAGTTTTTCCGGTCACATATTGAGAAATAATGCGCAATTGAGCGTGAGCTGTGACGTCATCTTAGATCCCATAGAAAAGAAACTTTTAGGTTTGTAAGTTAGAGGCTAGCTTCCTTTGAGCAAAATTTGGTTTTCCTGGTCAAGAAAAATTATAAAAATTTATTCTTGATGTTGACGTCATCACGAACCTCTTTATGACCCTCAACCCGGGAAAGTAATCAATCGTGCAATGTCTGATGTTTGTATTCCAGATCATTCAAAAAGCGGCTGTTGTCAACCTGAGTTTGTTTTTCCAACCAAGTGATGGTAATCTCAAGTACAGGGCCAATGCCTTCAAACATCGGCAGGAAATCTATACAAGCGTGGGGCACAGGCAGTCGGTGATAATCCTCATAGTGTTATTTAGGAATTAAACATGGGCATTGTGGCACCTTACTGGAGAGGCATAAAAAGCAGCAGCAGCAGCATGACAGGCCAATGGAAGAGCTACAGTACGCAATGTTCGTGTGTTGACCTCCACGTTGATTCTGCTCAAAAGTTTTCTTGCTCTTATAATAGGCTTAACATACTTAATTTGCTTTTTGTAGTTAAGCTGGCGGGTCGAAATGTACACCTAGGTAAATTGAACAATGATTATTTAGGAGTGGAAAATTGTTTAGCATAACTTGTAGTTGGCAATTCGCCTTCTTTAGGGCTCCTTGGAGGTGGCAATTTGCTGCCTTAGCTTCCTTAAGGTAAAAGACTGTGGTTGTTGTTTTTTTCACGCTTAATTTCAGTTTCCATCTTCTCAAATAACCAGCTAATTCCAGCATGTCTGATGTTAGGGTTTGCTCGGAAATCTAACTTTTTGTGGGTGAAAAGAATAGCTAGGCCAGGGGTTCCCAAACTTTTATGATTCGTGGCCCAAATATTTATTTAAAAATGGTTCGTGCTCACTACGGATTGATTGCACGAAAGTAACAAACTGTATGAACATAAAGGATTAACTATGAAACTCCAACACAAAACTAAACAAAATGTTTGCTTTTTATTTTTCAATGAGATGGATATGACTGCACTTTTGCTGCAAGATTCTTAATTCTTGGGTCTGTTGACGAGAGAGCACAACGAATACCTTGTTCAACTTCAGGACGGTTCCGCTACTTGGTCTTCACATTCAAAAGTGTTAAAAAAGCAGATTGACATAGCCATGTAGAGCTGAATAGCAATAATTTTTTTAGAGCAGTTTTGCTTATGTCTGTATACGACGATGCCATTTTCAGCCAAAAATCAGTGACTGGGAAAGCTTCAAACTCATCTTGACTGCTGGAGTCGTTTTTCATGTCAATGAATTGATCCTGCTGTTCGTCTTCTACTTTCTCGGAGGAAAGTCGAAAGATATTTCTTGCAAGTGACAGGTCATCTCTACTATGTTCGGGAAAGTATGATTTGAATTCACATTCCAGTTTTTCGAGATATTGAGCAACATTGGTCTTTAGCTCATCGTCTAAATGGTAGATATCAGCCAAACTGGTAAACATTGCAAAATTACCTTTCTGTACTTTACGTCTCCAGTTTGACATTTTCTCAATAAACCCATTAATCAAATCCACAAAGTGAATAATATTTTTTTTCTTTCCCTTGCATTTTCACATTTAGAGTGTTCAAAGAATCAAAGATGTCTACCAAGTACGCCAAACAAGCAATGAATTTTGAATCAGAAAAGTGAACTGCTAACTCAGGTTTTACCACATTTAAAAAAATTTTCAGCTCATCACGGAGCTCAAACTCTCTGGATAAAACTTTTTCTTCAGAAAGCCACCGGACCTTTGTGTAATGCAAAAGGTTTATATGCTCAGATTCCATATCTTCGCAAAGTTTCTGAATAGACGTGTGTGAAGCGCCACTTTTCACAAAATTCATTATTTTAATATTAACTTTAAGTACATCTTGCAGTCCACATCGTAAAGTTTGCGAAGCTAAAGCTTCCCCGTAAATGAAGCAATGAGTGAACAAAACGTTAGATGTTTTCCTTTGCACAAGTGCTCGAAATCCACTTTTGGACCCGAGCATCGCTGGGGCTCCATCAGTGCGCACACCACATAAATTTTTCCAGGCAATTCCATTTTCTTTAAAAAAGTGATCTACTTTTTCCATTACATCTAACGCCTTTGTATTGGTGTCCAGGGCGCTACAAAAAGTAATTCTTCCTTTACAGATGTGGTAACTGCGTATCGAACGAAAACCATTAGTTGAGAGACTTAAGCCACATCAACAGACTCATCGATTTGGATGGAAAACAGACCAAAAAGAGATTTATCTTTTATTTCAGTGATTATTTGTCCCTTTATGTCTTCCGACATTCGCTGGCAACTCAAAACAACAAGTGCCACGAAGCCACTAACGAGTGTAATCGCGGCGGTCTGGAGGCAGTCTGAAGCTAAACAGGCGAGATAAGTGCCAAACAAATTAACTCACTTGCTGCCAATAGTAGAGCGAAGCAAAAGACCAAGACTTCAAAACTCACACGCAGCAACACAATAAAAAGCGTGAACAATATTTAACATTTTGAAAACCAGTGGAGCTATGCTTGGTCCTGCTGGTAGTGGTACGAAGACGAAGACCGCTAGATTGGCCATTACTGTTCTTGAGGGTGTTGCCACTGTTTGCATGCCAAGCACAAATTGTGGTGCTAGCCAACAATTAGGTGAATAATTGCGATGTTTCAATTTGCTCAAACATAAATTAAGTTCGAGCATATCGAATTAACCTGCAAAATTTTATATTGCAAGTTTGTATAGAAAACTCCATTTCTTGGTCGTGCTCATGCAAAAAACATTGTTTCGGGACATTTTAAACATGACGTGCATTGCATTACTTGAATTAGATCTTGTAATACGTATAGTAAACGGTTGCATAAATCAACTGATAAAGTCATTGCACAACAATCAGTTCGTTGTGACGAAATTCATTAATTTTCAGCAGCGAGGCAAAAGTAATTTGATTGAAAGAAGATTCCGGTCGATGGCGAAGAGATGGTGAAGAGGTCTGTCCTTTTCGTTTGTGTTGGTAATTTTGTTTTTGTTTATTAAACTTTTTTAATTAGCACATGCTTCTAAAAAAGAAAACGACAAATCCGATGATATAAACTTTATTTCTTTGCCGCAGAAGTGTGTTGGAAAAACTGAGTCTTGCTTTAAACTGCTTGCTGTGATGATCAGATGCCACAGACTAAGAATGCTTCACCGCTGGTGCATGTACGCCTTTAATATTCATTATTTTAAGCGTTATTTATGGAGCAGAACTATGAAGAGACTGAACTAGTTTTTGAAACCCTGTTGGCATAAGATCAATTTGTATTAGAACTTGATATGCCGTTTTTCGGGTTAAAAATCTTATGTGAGATCTACTTCGTAAAAGTAGTTTTTTGCTCTTTTTTTGGAGAAAGCAGTTTTTTACGTCAACGTCACATTTCACAATCATTTGAGTATCCTAAATTAATCCCTGGCTTTCTAAGTCTTTGGGTTCGTAGTAAATCATGAGTTCCCCCTTTAACGCTGGTGTCTAGGGTAGGGATCTCATACTGGGACAGCTCATACTATCATTGATATTTTCGAAATAGCCCAGTGATAGAGTGAACCTGCCAAGTTGTTGAGGCCTCGAGCAACAAACGGCATCACCGTCATCGGTCCGTTGCAGGAATCGACGTTTGAGCTCCATTCATGCTTGCATAGACGGATAACAGCCTTCCGCTTGATTATGACGAATGCACAGCAAGCGGTCATAGTCGGGCAGAGTTTCAAAAATTTCGAACATAACATTAAATAGGCTACCATATTTTAAATACAGGGTGTCCATAAAGTTCGTGTGCACTTTAAAAAATTTATAACTTTATTTGTACCTGCGATAAAAATAATCTGTAAAAAGAATTAGAAAGAAGAAAATCTAGATTTTTTAAGGTCTTAACGAAATTTTATTTAAGTTTCCACATTTCCTCCATCATTAGCAATGCAAAGGGTAATACAATTTCGCAGTTCACAGAAAACATTTGCCAACTGATTTACAGTAATACCCGAAATCACATTAATTATTTTAACTTTGAAATCTTGTAATGAACTAGGTTTGGTTGCGCACACAATTGTTTTTACATGTCTCCATAAAAAAATCTAATGAAGTGATACCTGGCAAATGCGGAGGCCAAGAAAATGGTCCGTCCCTTTCGATCCATCATTTAAGAAATACTAGATTTAGAAACTGTCTAATATGCAAAGCAAAGTGCCAAGGAGCTCCATTTTGTAGAAACACTGTATCAGTTGAAATACTGCTTCTAATTTTGTGGTAAAGAATCATTCAATAACTGCACTTAAAACTACGTAAATGAAACTTTATAACACTTTTTACAGATTATTTCTATCGCAAATACAAATGAAGTTATAAATCTTTTAAAGTGCACACGGACTTTATGGACACCCTGTATGTAGTTGTGGGACAATAGTTAGGGATTGTAACTCGGGTGCTTTTGCGTTGGCTTCTCTTCTAGAACTTTTTGGAAGATCAGCTATTCGAAAGCAAGTTTTTGCTCATTTCGATTAACAATTATAAATTTGCAACCGTTTTGTTAGTGCTAACTAAAATATGCGGTTATCAGCAAAATAGAGAACATTTGCTTTTTTTTTAATTTTCTCGGAAAACAATTTTTTTCTCGCAAATGAAGAATATGCTCTCCAAACAAAGAATGTATGGTAGCCCTAGCACGAAGGCATACGCGCTGATGAATGGGTGAATCTATCGTTTGCTTAATTGTGACGAGTGCATGCACAACAATGAATGTTAAATTGTTTGTCTCTTTTTAAGTTTTAGTAGCTATTAATAAGCCAGCAACTCTACCTTATTCTAGCTCATAAAAAGAAAGACCGGTTAATGGGATGCACATATGCAGCAAAAAATTAACAAAAGTAAACGGAAAAAATACCAAATGTATATGGATACGCATTCACGCCTCTGCTCGATGAAAAGCTGTTGTGTATGTCTCATTTTTAAGATTGGCAATGAAAAGATCGAATGTTAGTTATCTCGTTACAACATCGAACCCACGATTTCATTGAACTTCGTTTCAGCAAATGTCTGCCGCTCGCCCATCGCGGAGGCGTGCTTCAAACAATTCATCACCGAAAAATCCCTCAGCAAACACGTGAGTTAACTACAATCTGCGCCGGTGCTGACGCGGTCTTTAGCGGATCGCTCATTCTGCAACGAGCCAAAAAATCATGCTTTACTTGCTTTAAATTTAAATATAATTGGCTGAAAAGTTGATGACAAGATGGTTCAATCTTGAGAGGAACTTCGAGCGAAGGGGAATCTATGCCTAGAATGAGCCATTAGATTAAAATGATAGTTGTCCTCTTCTCACAATACAAATCCAAGAAAAAATTCAAAGTATATGCCAAAAAATTTTGTGCTACGTCAAATATTTCAGAAAAAGTTTAAAACTTAAAAATTTTTGCTAAAGCATTTTGAAAATTGTGACGCAGTAAAGTTAATCATTTCAGCTCTTAACCGACAGCATTCTATGAACGAGATTTAGTGAAAATCTAATAAGTTTTCACTGAATCTCGTCCACAGAGCATCCGTTCACAAGGTCGAGATGTCGGTTGTGCCGGTTTTACCTGAAAAACGGCAGCAGAGACAGAAGCAAAAAGTTCAAAAGGCCTGATCAAAAATATTTGGCGCATAAGCCTTGTGCTTCTTATTTCTTCGGAGCACACAAAATAAAATTGCTGGTGAACGCCAAAATTGTTTTGCAGAAAAGTTGATCGCCTTCATGACTGCACAAATAAGCTATTCAGTAGGCTCATTTTCTCGACTTGTCTTTTTAAGTCCCTGGTTACTTCTCGGTGTCTTGACATAAAGATAACTCGAGTAAAAAGCGGGGCAAATGGAGCCATGATAAACTTTCTGAGCTCAACCTTGTTAGCAAGCTTTATAAAACACAATATTTTCAACCAAATTGCAGTTGCATATTTTGATCGGAAGGAGCTTTTAGAGCCTCTCATTACAGCTTTCAATTGTGTTTCTACGATCGATGGTTTTTGAGAAAATGAAAAATTTTGTGAGCAAACATTAGTCATGTATCCTCTGAAAGAGTAAATTTTATGTCATTCGTTAGAAACTGGATCTTTATTTCTACGTCAAGAAACACAAATTTTTCAGACAATGATGTCATCGATCTCATGACATTCATTCTGGGATGATGATTAATCGTGGCAAGATTCATTTTTTTGCGCCCAGTTGTCCCGGGCAGGTTTAACTTCACTCACTTAATTTTGCTATGCGTCGGGTTTTCAAACTGGGTCGCATACGTCATGACAAACTCTGCCACGATGTAAAACAGGGGCATGCAATCCTTTTTGCAGACGGGCTAATTTTACTGTAGTGCAAGATTCCACAAGCCAGTCAGAGTTCTTAAAATGAATATTGGAGTAAGACTGTGTATTGTATTTATATGATTGCTTTGTCACGTATGAAAGTAGAGAGTTATTGTCATTTTTATGGCCTGATAGACTAAGACAAAATTTCATTTGTATTCTCAGTCTCTAAAATATAGAAGTTGCTAGTTGCTAATTAGCAATTTTCAAGCTGATCTCCTATTAAGAGGGATTCGCCTCCAGCATCACACTAAGGTAAAATAGAAAAATTTTCTCAAAAATAATCAACAACATCATACCGTATCATACAGCAATCTATTACATCATGTCAATAACCCGCGACCGGTTTCGACCTTATTGGGTCTCATCAGGCAGATGTAAAAAACACTCAATAATAAACATGCTGAAAAAACAAATTTGCTATTGGGTGCAAAAAAAAGATGCAATAAAAACAATATGATACAGCAATACCTATATCATGGGGGTCTCATTTAAGGACAAACACACATGACATGGACAACAAGTCACATCGGTAGCGGATCCCTCTTAATAGAAGATCGGCTTGAAAATTGCTAATTAGCAACTAACAACTTCTATATTTTATGGAGTGATAAGTCTTGACAATGATCCTGCACCCCTATTAGGGCTTACTAGATTTTTACGAATCTCAACAGAATCATACGGCGACTGGCCCATCTGGGTCTTCATTATAGGTGCACATCGTGGTATGACGTCACGGTAGGTACTTTCCATCTCTTCAAGCAAAGACTGAAACTGTCTGTGTGTCGTAGCAGAGGGTGCAATAAGGAAATTTGCTATTTTCATTACGGTTGGCATTACGTCATTGAGAGCTGAATTTGAAATTTTCCCGCAATAACTTTCTTGATAAACAATGCAGTCCACTTCATCACAGGATGCCCAACCTTTTCCTGAACAAGAGTACAAAATCCACGGTATTGTGCCACCATGGCTGGTCACCGTTTGTCGAACATAACATTTTTTGTGATAAGTGCCAAGTACATTTGTACGTAACGGCAAAAAAAACTGCTTCTTTGAATTTTATGCAAAATAAACTTAATTTCAGAAAAGAAGCAATTTTCAATTTGGTGCTTGGTACCATTGCTATTGGGAACATTTTAAATTGCAAGAAACTTACGCTAGCTATAGCTCAGTAATGTGTGTTGTTTTTTGTCATCTTTCATTTGTATTTTCTAGTGCTTTTTTTTAAGTGCAGTACAAATTTTTAGGGCTGTATTTTGTGTTGCACTCTCTGATAACATTGAACAACTTTATGTTACACTTATTCTTTCGATTACTGCTCACCTTGAGATGTTCTGTGATCTCTTGTTGTGTTTGCGTGATATAATTAAATTGTTTGAGTGATGCGAGCTGCTCACACGTAGGCTCACCCCCCACCTAGCTTACAGAGTATGGGAGCATTTACATTTCCCGCTATCAATCATCACCAAACATCCGAAAGCATGCACGGTTGTAAGAATAATCGCAACCTTATTAATTGAACGCTTCTAACTCAATGCTCGGCGGTAAAATTGTTTCAGTGGCTCATCGACAGCGCTGCGATCGCGGATTCTAAGATCGGCTCCCCGCCTGACCCCCAAAGCCAGAAATGCATGAAGAATCACAAAATCTATCAACACGTTGAATGCCATCGCGCGCGGCTCATCGAGGTCGACGACTTTGATAAGTTTGATTATATTTTGGGTTTGGACGAAGAGGTTGTGAGGTAAGAATTGGTCTCTAGATCGCGTTGAGAGCTTTACAATTGTTGATGGTTGCAGAGAGCTGGAGACGATGGTTCCGGAACGTCATCGCAATAAAATCTTCCTTCTTGGCTCGTTCGACAACGAGAAGATTGATGATGGCTCCGTGGCAGATCCGTTCAATGTAAATGCTATTACTTTATAGTGACCGAACATGTAATGTAATAATTGCGCCGTTGCAGAGTACCGACCCCATAGCGTTCGAGATTGTATTCCAACAATGCTACAGATCGTGCAAGAATTTCCTCGCGGAGTTGTACCACACCATTTAATCGTTGAGTTAATCCAAAATAAATTTTTTGCGATTATAGTTTTTGTTCGAATTATTCAGCAGAAGTCGCTGGCCAGGTTGCATTGTATAGACGCAAACCCAGACGCTAAGTACTTTTTCTTACGATTTACCTCTTTAGGCTTCCTTTTCTCTCCAAGCACGCTCTTTTGTTGAAGTGAACAAAAAGCGTGCAAGGTTTCTATGATTACAGCTCCCACCAAAGGTACCTCCTCATTTGCAAAGTATTCTTTTAGTTTTTGCGAATTTGACAATGGGGAGCCCCAAACAGAGTTCGTAGCAAGACGACAAGACAGAAGAAAACCAGAAATGTCCCGACTCGAAAAAGCAAGGACGCTATATGAAGGAAAAATCTTTAATCTGCCAATTTTGGGGCAATAAGAGTTTTAGACAAGGATGTTTCGGCGGCAGGAAGGCGAGGGAACTCACGACAAGAGAGACAGGGAAGCCCCAGTTTTTTTGGAAAAGCTGTGAAGATTGTACTCTTTTGGTTAAAAAGAAGAGATGAGTGGATACGAGAGGTAGCCTAAGAACAGAGAATACACAAGGGACCGTAAATTGTTATGAAAGAATTT
The DNA here is from genome assembly GCA_963675345.1 of Trididemnum clinides. Classification (NCBI taxonomy): domain Eukaryota; kingdom Metazoa; phylum Chordata; class Ascidiacea; order Aplousobranchia; family Didemnidae; genus Trididemnum; species Trididemnum clinides. Next base: position 28,579,739 of record OY776306.1, read on the forward strand.
GATAACGATATTACTTTACTGCGCAAAATCATCAAACTAAAGCTAAGGAAGGAAAAAAAATTGATTGAGAGTGAACGGATCTCAGTGATGATCGGTCTGACGACGAGGAGGAAAAAAGTTGAATTCCAGAGAGAAGAGCAAGCTGGGATCGTAGAATAATCTGCTCAGACATCTTGAAGCCTCGAAGAGCTTTTTTGTCAAACGTTTTGAATATCTTTGTCACAACATAATCTTTTGTCTGATATTTTAAAACAGAGTGGCCCAATTACAGGCCCGCGGGCCAACTCTTGCCCATGAAAACTTTATTTTGGCTTGTGTGGGTCTAAAGTCCGGTCTTGGTCTTAAGATTGTTTTTTCAAGGCCTTGGTCTAAACCCTTAAAGGTCTTGTGGTCTCGAAAATATTCTGGCCATAAATATCACTGCTACACTTCGAAATGTCTTAAAGACCGCGTTTATGTCTGAGGTAGTTGTGTTAAATCTTCAGTTTTCAAAAAATGTGCGATGATCAAAATAGAGACCTAGTGTTAAATAGCAGCAAATCTCAGTCTTTGTTTGGCATTCGAAACGGACGGCCTTTTGCTCGTGTGACCGCGATAAGAAGTTTTTTTGAGTGACATCGTGAGACAGTAGGCAGAAAAAATATGAAAGCTTCTTGGCAATTTGCAGGTGTGATGTGCCGCGGAAAGTCGAAAGCTTCTTTCGCATAACATCGAGAGAAGTGCATTGATTTTTGTTTATCCGCTAATCGACTATCCAGACTTTCGACCACATTTGGGTAAAGCAAACGGCTTTTGCAAAGTGTGAAACAAAATCCGCAAAACAAAATCAAAGAGCAAACTTTTCACAACGATTGAGGTCATGGTTTGCAACTTAGGGAGCTCTGGCTTAAGGAAAAAATGCTGTTTTCTCGTGAACAACTAACAAAAATTTTGATTCTATTGATGTATCATTTACCCCATATTTTATTTTGACCTAAAGCCGAAACGAAAGACCAAAAATTGACGATTTGAAGATGCGGGCCATCACAATAAAATAAGAGGTTGTCTTAAAGAAGTGTCTTACTTTTGATCAATTCAATGCTATTGGTTGTAGATTAGTTAATAGGCCTACTTATAAACTAGCGTCAGCGCTGGTTGAATGACATGTCGGTTGCAGACTCTTTGTTACGATGTTAATTGTTGTCTATACTGACATTTTTAAAAGAAAATAAACGGAAAGTCCAAACCGATTCAAGTCCGAATTCTTTTTGCTTGATTGCCCAGTTTTATTTTTGTACTGTGGTGATGCTTTGTTTCTATTTGTTGCTGACGTATTACGGCAATAACAAGTTTAGTTTATAATCTTAATATAAACCAAGCCAGCCGAGTATTGAACTCAGTTTTTGTTTCAGACCGTTATCGTTCACCTAATTGCATTGCTGGTAATTTGTGTTCAGTTTTAGGCGTAATTTGTTTCAAATCTCGTGTATTTCATTTCGCAAACCTTACTAACGGACAGTTGAACAGGGCTTCTTTTTCAAGGCAGTTTCAAGTACGGATTAGAGTGTTATTGGAGCTGTGTAATAAAGTCTTATATTTTTTGTTGTTTAGAATCTTAAAATTTATTTGTATTCGCTTTGTGCTAATGCCATTACGTTGAAACCAAATGAAATGTACTTAGCAAACTGCAGACAGTGTCACTGTTTCGACCTATCAGGTCTCTTCAGTGCAGTTGGTGACCGACAAGAAGCTAGAGGCTTTTAATAAACCATAGCTTAGACCGCCACACTTGTGGGATTTATACTAGATCCACTTGGTGAAAGGTCTGTCGGTGCTGTGTCTTAATTGCCGGTAAGTTCGTAGCTTTTGTTAATTTATGATTTGTTGTTTATTGTTTGTTTATTCGTAGATAACGGTCTCTTGAATACATCTTGGACACAACCAAAGTATTTTGAGATCAGTGCTGAGGCTGTGAGACTTCGACCTACGTCCATGTGACGACCACTAACTCCAATCGCCGTCACACTATGCTTAACAGAAAAACATGCAGCACTGATGTTAAGCTGATCTGATATGGCAATGCCGATTTGACCGAAATGTGAATGATAGTGCAGTAGTACAATTTGTAGTTAATAAACACATCAATGCAGTTTGTTACAATAGATTAAACCCCCAAACAATTATTTTTAAACGAAGTAAAATTCTTTGCGCCAAAATGAACTGCTGTTAGAGTGTTAATTGTTTAAAGCAGAAACCGACTGCACGATAAAAATTTGGTAACCAAAATATTGATCTTAGCTGCAGTAAATTATTAGTTAAGAAATAGGCTTCCAAAGTGCAAGCTGTGATCTGAACGTTTGTAGATGCTTTTTTACTCGAATTTAGCTTTACTAAACAGACAACAACGTTTTTAGTCACTTACACCTGTAGTTTGCAACTAGCTATTTACTTTGCCTACGTAGTAATCTGGAAACCATTAACCACATATATAAGAAAATCTTTGACTTTTGTCTTTTGCGAAATCATGGTCTTGGCTTTGTTTAGAAGTGGTCTTATAAAAACAGAGGTCTTGCTCTTCCTACTTGTGGCTTTGACTGGTTTGACTTTAACTGGTTAGAACAAACTCGTACAAAAAGCGATCACTTTTAGACAAAGCAACTGAGCTCCTCTTAGTGATTGTTTGAAGAGACTGATCCTAAGAATTCAGCGACTTTCCTGGAAGATAACAGCAGCTTCGACCGAACCAGCAGGGCCGGCAACCCCACTACCACGTCAACCACAATTGGCACAGCCGATCAGCTTTGGAGAGAGATGCTGAAGTTTAGCAAAAGATTGAATTGCGGTACTCGCCAGTTCCTGTAAGACTTCCTGTTGTTGTTTCCCGACCCTGTCATCGCGTACTTTTGCGTTTGTCAAGGAAAACCACAAACAAAAATTTAGAAATCACGACTTGCTTGTAAGAAAGTCAAATATTTCGTTGCTACACTTCAAAAATGATTAAAAACTTCAACAAATAGACAGTTATTACAAGTTCTTTCACTTCTTAGAACCATTTTTACAACAAATTAACAGATAGATATTGAGGCAACTTATATTATATAAATCGAATTTTTAAAACAGTTAACCTAATGCTTCTCAGATCTAAACCGTATGACCGCATGTTACAACTCTAGACAATAACCTGTCGTCACAACAACAAATTACAACAATATAGTGCGAGGAGTGCCTGTGGTAACTGGGACTCACGGGAAGGCCAACAGCCATTTCGACTCAATCCAAACGGGATCGGAGACCACACAACCATATTGATGCGGCTACTGATTGGTGCAATCAACTCCCCACTCGCTTTCAATCCCACTTCAACTTTTCCTTTTCTAAACATGTATCTTCGCTTAAGGCCACAGTTTTTCCCTCGTCTCAAGGCCTTACGCTGTATCTCTTCTTCATCCCGGGGCCCCTCTAAGGAGTCCCTCTCTCTTCTGTATAAAGCTTTTCTTTGGCACGTTCCAGCATATGCTTCACCCGGATGGTTTTCTTTTTCAAGGGTTGTCAATATCACCAAATTGGAACGCCTCCACCGAGGGGACAGTCCCGCCATCAACGACTGTCTCTCGTACTCCCATATCCCACTTTTTTTCTCCGAGGCTTCTTTACCTCCCCTTCGATTCACCCTGATTCATTTCACTCTTTTATCTTGTGAGCGGGCTCTTCGTCTCCCAACCTCCTTTCCTATTTCAGGTTTGGCCCGACTTGGAGTGAAACCAAGACTCTGCAGATCGTCCTGGAGAGCTCTTGCATCCACTCATCCGCTCAAGCTTTCTTTTAGTTCTCCTGGGGAAGCTCTTCTTATTTGCCCTCCCTCACCTCCTTGGAACCTGCCTCCCTTCACTGTGGGGTTCACTCTTTCCTCTCCATGCTCCCGCACTGATCTCCCTCTATCTCGCCGAAATGCTGCTCGCTTACCTTTACTCTCTCCCCCCTCATGATCAGGTGCTTTGGACAGACGGCTCTGTTCCTTTTTCTTTTGGCAAAGGCGGCTCCGGCGTACTTACCAACTGCTCTATTTGTGGCACTGAGACCACTCTTTCCTTTTCAGCAAGCCCAATATGCCAAAATTTTTCTGCTGAAGCATTGGCCACTCTGCAAGCTGTTTGCTGATCTCGGAAGTATCAACACGTCTGCCACTTCTCTTTTCTCCTCCTATCTGACTCTTGCCACCCTGTCGTCTCCTCCATGTTTCCTTTTACCTCAAACTCTCTGGCAGGAACTGTCTTCTCAGACTACAATGGGTCACCGGACACTCGTTTCTCCTAGGGAACGACGCGGGCTGATGAGCTAGCCAGACGGGGAGCGCTACTTGCAATTCCTTGTAGTCTCTCTCCTTGTATCCACTTTTTTCGGACTGGAGGCGTACTGTCTGATCAAAATTTTTTGGCACGCAGTTTCTCTGGATATCCACCGAGGAGCACGTTCGCTGTGTTCTCTCTCGTCTTTGCTGCAACGGACACAGCCTTCTTTTAGATTCTTATCTCACTAGGATTGGCAGAATTGAGAATTCTTTACGTAGCGCCTGCGGACACTCGTCCCAGGACACCTCTTATCTCACGCTGCACTGTCCAGCTACGGATTCTTTGCGCCGCTCTCTCTACGACCTCTTGTCTAGGTCCTGGATGTTTCCCAGCTTCAGGGGCTCCGTGGTTTTTCGCCATACCCTCATCCCTCGGAAGGGTCAGGTAACAACAATAACAACAGCGCGCCTATCAGAAAGGAAAGCAAGAAGCGAGACCAGCCAAAATGGGTTTATGGTAACGGGCGGGGTGCCAGACAGAGTCAAAAACTTTCGAGAAATCAATAGGAAAAAGAATTGTCTAAGAGCCCGGTCTGGGTTTGTTAAATCTATCCGAGATGGACTGAGAAAGATAAAAAATTTGATCTCGAGTAAACCGTCCAGGGCGGAAACCGGCCTGGCGGGGAAAGAGAATGGAATTAGACTCCAGAAAAAGGCGTAGACGTGGTAGAATGATGCGTTCAAAAAGCTTTGAGGTACAGGAGGTGAGAAAGACAGGCCGAAAGGAATCGGGAGAGTCGAGAGACTTTACTATGTTATAAATAGGAATAATAGATGTCTTCTAGATAGAAGGAAAGAACTGCAGACCAGGAAAGACTTAAAACTTGAAGAAAATCTAGGTCAGAGTGAGGAAGGTGCTTTAGCATAGGATAGGCAACTTTGTCGGGGCTATTGGCAATGGACGAGAGGTTAGAGGCAGCCGCAAGAAATTCAGTGGGGGAGAAGGGAGAGCAGAAGGACAAGTGCGACTCCTCAATGCATGTGGCTCGGCGGAGCTCGGAAAGGTAGGCTCTGGCCCTGCTACGCAGAGCTTTTGGCTGAGAGAGAGAAAAGTGGGACCTTAGGCGATTGGCGAAGACCGAAGCGACTCCCTGAGAGAGGAACTGTTGAGGAGGAAGATGAGGAAGAAGAGCCAGCGACAGAGCGAAGAAGAGAGAGTACACAGATTTAGGGTTAGATTTGAGCCAGAGAGAAGAGTAAGTCGTCTTCCATGCTTCTGCTTTGGCCTTGGCGATGACAGATAATGCACGTCGGAAGTGGAGATGTAAACCTGACGTTTCTCATTGCTTCTGTGGACGGCAGCGAAAGCCTTACGTCTTTCACTAACCGCTTCTTCCACTTCAGCAGACCACCGGGCTTTAGGGTGGCGTTTGATGCGGCCGAAAGGAATGGAAGATTTGGCCGCATTCAATACCAGAGAAGTAGAGAGAGCAGCAGCAGCAGCGAAAGAGGCGAGTATTCTTCTGCAGAAGTACAGTGAGAGTCAAAGTACGAAGCAAAGACATCCCAGTGAGGTTTCTGAAAATTGAAGACTTCCTCGCGCACGCTAAAGATTTCGTCAACCACGGAAGAACTCCGGCGCCACAATAATGCATTTATTGTCGTACTGCCATCGAAGAAAAACAAAGATGAAACCGCTCTGAGGCTCGCTGCACAGATGACGTCACTACAGTAGCACCGCGATAAAAATATGAGCAATGGCAGTTAGGTGGCGGTAGCGAGTGGATCTTTTAGAAGACGCTTCTTGAGCAAATGCTGCCCGAACTGAAACAAAAAGCTGATGTGAAACACTTTTCATCGTGCGGTGGAACCGATGTTTACCTTCGGGGGGGAATCCTCCCATTCCTTGGACTGGGGGGAAGCGTGACGTAATCCGAGGTTGGGAGAGGAATCCGGGGTATCACCAGCAGGGTTGCGATGGGCAAACTTCTTTTTCAAAGCAGCAGCGATAAAGGCCGCAGGGTCGGCGGGATCCGATATGGGAGGCTTTTTCGAGATTGGGCGGCCGCTGGGAGATCTGAAAAGCAGTTCGTTTAAAGCCGAGTAAATCACATGACATAAGATGACCGCACAACGTGAGATTATGACGTTACCAAGAAATATTGCTGGGCGTGATCAATTTGACGAAAAACAGCGCGCAAAGAAAACAAACACGGGCCAGGCCTAATTCCGCTGTAAATAGATCTCTAGAAGAGTAACCGCCACATCTTCCCGCAGCACACCCACAGGCCTCACCTGGCAACGGACTTGAGTTTCACCTTGTGGAGATCTTTCAGCACGTCACACATCGACACGGGACCCTTCGAAATGGGAGCGGATTCTTCGCCCTGAAATTGAGCAAGCGTAATTTAACGTTGTGATGCAGCAATGCAAGTGAACAACACTAGATTACTTTTCGCGTTCTTCGCTCCCGGATTAGTTGTTTCACTGAATCACCAGGGGTGGTCGTCTGGAAAGATGGAAGAGGTGGTGGAGGCGGTGGGGGCGGGGGAGGAACGGTTTTAATAGGGGTGGAACACGAGAATGGCTCAGATGGGGCACTCAAGGTAGTCGTACTGAAGCTCATTGACGCTGAAACGAAATAAATGCGTTACTACAATGAAAATGAATGTCATAATATCTCGTCACCGCGAAAAGCATCGCGTCGCCAATGCGTCACAATCAACTTACCGTCTGTCGTTTCATGTTTCTTCTGATTGGACACTAAAAGTGCGATCTGCGAGCGAAGTTGCGACAACTCCTCCTCCAAAGCTGATATCTTGTTGGTGACGTCAGGTGGAGCAGGAGCAGAAACTTTAGGGGCTGAGCATAATAAAAGCGTGAAACTCCAAATTGGTCATCCGATACCCAGTCACTCACCTTGTTCCGTTTTTTTGAGTTCGTTCTTGAGATTGAGAGAAGAACGAGAAAGAGGAAACCTTTGAAGTAAAATAAAGTCAGAAGAGTTCTCAGCGCGTAAACACAAAAACTCACATGTCCGGAATGTCTACTAACTGACAAATATCAGACAAAGAAAATAATGGTTTTTCGTCGGAATCGACCAGACGCACGCCACCCGGGAGCAATTCGAACCTGAAGCAAACAATCATCTGTAAAATCATGTTTTAAATCAATTACCAGCTCTCGCTTTGCAACCTGGCTAGATAGTTATTTGAACACAATTGCCATGAGGTCACAGTGAGCGCGGCGCGCTGCTCACGTGTTTCTACGGAACAGGGCGGGCAAACTTTTTCGGTTTGGGTCAAATTTCACCAATGCGAAGTCTTGACGGTGGCAAAAAGCTATTTTCTGGGGGTTCTTCTGGCTCAAGTTAGGGTTATCATATCTAAAAACGCAACACCAGCATTCTAAGCAAGGATGTGGAAGCGGAAGCTGGAAGCGGTACTTTTTCTGTGGAAGCGGAAGCGCGAAAAATCCACCGCTTCCGCTTCCACACAGGAGGGAAGAATGGAGAGAGAAAAAAATTGGTTCTGCTATCCTTCGTAGAAGAGCGAACAGGGGGAGCATAAACATTAAGAAATGAGAGCGAGGAGAAGTTGTTTAGAGAGATGTTGACCTCTACATAATTAGGGTAGGGGTCAAGCGAAGAAAGAGAGGAGGTAGAAAGCTCAGAGAAGGATTAGCCATGCTTGACGAAAATGATGACGCCGCCGCTAGCGTCTGCGACATCAGTAGAAAAAATATAAGATCGGGAGTGGGTGCCATGGGATCGCAGAGCAGAGAATCCAGGGATTTGAAAAGAGGAAGATAAATTAAGGTTAGATTCCTGGATAAATATAAAGTCAACGGGATGAAACGAAACAAAGTGTAGTAGTTTAGTGCTCCTGGCTTGAAGACCCCCAGCATTCCATTGAAAAACCCTGAGAGAGTTAGGGAGGGGAAGAGAAAGCAGGAAGTAAAGAGAAACAGCCAGGAGCACGAGGCGGTGGTGAGGGTGCAGTGGGAGAAGATACAAAGTGGGCGGAAAAAGAATAAGAGGTTTGAAGATGAGGGTGGGGTGCAAGTGCTGCATTAGCAGAAGGGAGCCAGATTGAGCAATGGAGGTATACCAGCTGGGGGAATCCGAGGAGAAAGGCACAGTGCTGGTAGGTGTGGAATCTCAAAAAAAGCAGGGAGGGCAGCTCCAGGAGTGAGAGCTTCCAAGAGTTCTTAATCTAGAATAGGAGAGTAGTGAGCACTTTAAATGAACTTAATTAGAGCATGTGCAGCATTACACTGACCTACCCCGCCAGGTCACATTCCAGCGCACACTAAATAGGGGAAGATAGGGCAAGGATTAGGATGAACGTTGCCGATCATCAGGAGAAAGAGAAGAATAAGAAGACGGGCAAGAGAAAGGCAGGATTAAAGAGAAGACAGGCCAATTTTAAAGAGGCTGCGTGCTACCCTTCTGCGGTCGTTCAGGGGGCTGCACGGCGAAAAAATGGTTTGTGTGAGAAGAGTGCCCAGGGTAACTGGGACCCTCGGGAAGACCAACAGCCATTTTGACCCAACCCAAACAAGTCGGGGACCGCACCACCACGTTGAGGCGGCTGTTGATTGGTGCAGTTCAGTTTTGCTCGCTTTACATTTACATACTACATATACGACAGAAATTTCGCACTTCACTATCCAAAAAGATTAGAGTCAATACGTGCGATGGCTCAATGGCGTAGTGGTTAGAGCGTCCGCTTCGCAGTCGGTAGACCTGGGGTTCATTCCCCTTGTCGAGTCAAACCAAAAGACTTTAAAAAATGGCATCCGCAGCTTCCCTGCTTGGCGTTCGGCATTTATGGGAGGTTGTGGAGAACAAGCCGGCAAGTTCGCTTGTTGCGTCCTTGGGCAAGGCACTTAACGGGACGCCCCGTCTTTATGTGGAAGACAGGTGGCCTATAAACCTCGAAAAAGGCAACTCCCCAGCGAGTGCAGACTTCCCGTCCAAAGTATAGCGATACAATTCGCTTTCTCGTGAATGGAGGATAAACATGGCAAATAAAACAAAACAAAACGTGTTATGAGGACGGACAGAAGGTTCGTAATGATGATTAGAGTTAAAGGTAACTCAAAGTCAGAGTTAGTTGAGGATAGAGAGGGAAAACCAACTCTATACGGTGTAATTTGTTGTTGTGGCGACAAATCATTGTCGAGAGCTGTAATATCGAATCATACGGTTTAGATCTGAGAAGCATTTAAGCTAACTTGTAAAAGTAGTTGTAAGTAGTGAAGGAACTTGTAATAACTGTCCATTTGTTGAAGTGTTTGATTATTTTTTGAATTGTATTAACGAAATATTTGATTTTCTTGCAAGCAGTTCGTGATTTCTAAATTTTTGTTAGTGGGAGTTCCGTGACAAACGCGAAAGTACATTAGGGGCTCTGCGATGACAAAAAAGATTGAAAAGCATTGTTCTACATTCAGCACGAGTTTTGATATCTAAGAAAAACAAACACAGAGTAGTTCGAAACAATAAGCTCAAGCGAAGAAGGTAAAGTAATAGCCGTAAATGAAGGTTTTTGTTTTCTCAAAAAAGATGAAGTGTAGGAGAAGGCAGGCTACAAAGCCTCCAAAGTAAAAAAAATTGTCAACGGTCGTTTTTTCGTTTTTTGTTGGTGGAAGCGGAAGCGATAGGTGTGGAAGCGGAAGCGTTTGAAAAATAACCGCTTCCACATCCCTGATTCTAAGCTCAAATTTTGTTGCAAACAACTGTCACCAAACTAGTCACAGGCCGCAAAAATTCTTGCGTGAGCCGAACTTTGTGCGTTTTGGTTCTAGAACAATGGTTCTCAACCAGTGGGCCACAACAAGCAAGTCGGGTGGACCACAGCTCGGTATGCTAATGCATTAATTGGGCGACAACACGCAAGTCGGATGGGCCACGGACCTCTGCGCATTTTGAAAATCGGTTTGCATGCCAAAAAAGGTGGAGAAGTACTGGTTCCATGTGAACAGTTATATGGACCAGTACCTGTGAACTGGAGAGGCAATGACCTTTTTTTTTGGAGATCAACTACACTGCCATGTTAACTTATGCTTATCCCAGTGACATTGTAATTACTAAAGTTCTTATTAACGTCAGCCGGAAAAATGTGTGGCCCTCTGAAGTGGGCCACAACACGAAAAAGGTTGGGAAACACTGTTCTAGAATATCTTATGGTGGTATCAATACTATTATGACGTTATAATATCTCTTATGGTACTACATAACACTAATGAATGACGATGGAATTTCAACCTTGGTGGCTGTAGCGTCAACAGCGTAGTGACAATAACAACCATAAGGTGAAGAGAATAAGTCAACATTGTCAGTTGGCATCAGCATTGCCTGCTTTCACAAAGATAGATGACCCAGCGTCTTTGTGCCAGGTATCTTTAGTTAACCGCATTTATTAAACAGATGAAGCAAACATATACTGTGACCTCTCAAGAAAATGAAAAGTGTGGCAGGAAACGCATGACCACTTCAAGAAATGATGCTTTTGTAGTCACAGTGAGAAAAATTGATCTCTAAAAGACCTGTGGTGGTAGGACGAAAGATTTTTCTGAAGGTGGTGTTAAAATCAGTTCAAATACTGTCCGGAAGTGTCTCTTTTGGCTGGTCGAAAAGCTGTTCTTATTCTTACAAAAAAATGCAGAAAAAAAGGGAATATTAAAAAAACTAAAACATGAATTGCTGATGAGTGGAAAACGGTTCTTTTATCTGATAAAAGTCATTTTTTCGCATTTGGTTAGCATTGTTAATTGGTCCAAAGGAGTGTTGGGAAGATGGTTAAATCATTTCACAATAAGCAAACAATATAAGGACATAGAGAAAATTTTGGGGGATTTTCAAGTCATATCGGGGTGGGATGCGACACCCATCACAGGAATGACTTCTGTCCACACTACAATCAGAATTCATTCTTGCAATGGGTACCAGTGGTTCCACTTTGACTAAACTACAGGGTACTTCAAACTCAAATTCCTTGTTGTCCACATGCTTCATATGAGCGCCGTTTCTATCGAAAAATGCTTTCACGCGAAGGCGGAAATTCTGGCCGACTTTTTTCCATGTCTCAGCGGTAACTTCAGTTGTATACGAGCGTAAGCTGCCACCTTCTGGGTAAATCAGCCAGTGTTTGAGGTTTGTTGGCATAGACCATACCCTTTGCTGCTCCCTAGAACCAGAAATTAAGTGGATTGAGGTCAAGACAGTGGGGGCCCCACTCATGATCGTGTTGATGCCGCTGAGTCAGGCCACCTTGAAACTGCTTAAGAATGGTGATATAACGCTCACTTGATGGCATCGGTACGTCCGGTTTCGTCGAACCAGTGAGGCCCCAGCAGGCCGCGCGTTGCATTGAACGCCACAAATCCAATGACCTTTGGACCTTTGAGGCGCTTCTCACTGATTTCTTTTAGCTTCTCTCCTCGCCAAAACGCATTGTTGTGGTTATTAACAATCCCATTAGGTTGAAAGTGTGCTTCATCACTAAACCAAATGTAATTGAGCCTGCCGAAAGTTTTCTTGAGCTATTCATTCAGTCAGTCGCGCATCTCGCTTCTATTTGTCCTGTTGCTGCAGCCCGTGGTGAGTTGAAATTCTAAATGGAAACAGCTTCAGGTTCTTCCTCATGACTCTCAAAAGTGCAGTTGGGAGATAGAGCCCGGTAAGATTTCTTCGGACTGTTAACCACCGACTCACGGACTTGCTTCCGCTTCTCAGAAATGATGATCGATCGCTGGCCACTTCCTCCCTTGTGGACGTGACGCAGGGTTTTTTCTTTTTCAAAATGATGCACAGGCCTCTGTATTTTCAAATTTCCAAGTGCTGCACACCTGCACTTGGATTTGCAATTCTAATGTGTGTTGGACCGACGGCGAACTTCTGCGGGTGACTTGGTTTCACTACCAGAGTTGGACGACTTTCAACTTTTGCTCTAGCATGTATATTTTGCATGCAATATAGTACAATGCTATAACACTTGCAAACCATCTAAAAACCAAGAAAAATAAAGACATGCTAACAAAGCGAACCTAGTTGACTATGAAACCTGAAAAGGAAAAGTCCGTGCTCGCCGAAACAGATTTATTACAGCCGATCAAAGTAGTTATATCTTTTGGAACACTGTTTAGCACTTCTTTAAGGGGTGTTTCACAGTTTAATTCATGTGACGTAATTTAACTAGCCACCCAACAAGCGATTTGTGAAAAAACTGGCTTTCACCAAAAAAATAAAAAACCCTTTTCCACTCATCAATAATCCATGTTTTATAATTTTTTGCCTGTTTTGTTCTTTTATCTGACTTTTTCAAAGAAAATGCTTCTGGAAGGGATGAACTGCTTTTCGACCAGCAAACAATCGATGCTTCCGGATAGTACTTTAACTGATTTTAACACTACCGTAAGAAAAATTTAAAGTTATGCTTTTCCTGCCACACTTTTCATTTTCTTGAGAGGTCACAGTATATGTTTGCTTCATCTGTTTAATAAATGCAGTTAACTGAAGATACCTGGCACAAAGACGCTGGGTCATCTATCTTTGTGAAAGCAGGCAATGCTGATGCCAACTGACAATGTTGACTTATTCTCTTCACCTTATGGTTGTTATTGTCACTACGCTGTTGACGCTACAGCCACCAAGGTTGAAATCCCACCGTCATTCATCAATATTATGTAGCACCATAATAGTATTGATGACAACATAAAATATTCTAGAATGTTGGCGCAATGCATCTCTGGGCAAATATCGAGCAACGACACTAACAATTACACTCAACTCTAAACATATTTTGATATATGTTTGAAAAAATCTGTGTTTCAGTTAATTCCAACAAGCCTGTAGTAGGTAGTTTTCAAGTGTAAAGAGAAATAAATCTGCAGTTTACGTAGTTTAAACTTGACACATTATTGACTGTTATTTGACAATCAACAATAGAGAGCATGAAGTCGTCTAGAGCTATAAAGGAAAGAAGATACCAGTTTATTTGATGCTAAACTTCTAGCATTCAACTATCTTAAAACTGTTTACATTCAAATACATGGCGTCAAAAGCTGGGGCGGTAAAACAGCGTTTTACCTCAAAACAAAGTTTCCAGCTCCTAAAACAGCCAGAAAAATCTAAAACAACCAGGCATACACTTTGCAGGGCAAACCAATTTACTTCACAATTCAAAGATCTGTGGGCATGAGCAAAGTCTGAAATGCAGTAAAACTGAATGACAATCAGATGTTTCTCAAGGTATTTCGTTGCAATCAAGACCAAATTACAGTGACATGAAGAAACATCACTGTCCATAACTTCTGTTCCAATTGGGATCTCACTCAACTTTTTGATGTATGAGTAGGTTCAACACAAAGTAATGTCTACACAAAAAATTGACCAATTTGAAGTTTCTAATTTTTGGGGTGCAAGGTCAAAGTCAAAGATTATCCTATTCTATTTTGTCTTAACTCACGCCCGCTGTCATTTGAAAGATCTCTTTTTGCTGAACAATCTTGCACCAGAATAGTAAAAATCAAGCTAGATGGATTGAAGATATGGTTTCACAAAGTGTTAGGGTCAGGCGATTGAGCCCAAACTTGGGCAGCCGTACAAAGGGACCAGGGGCCTTAAACTTTGCGTAGCACAATCGTCATATATATTTCGTTTGAATCACGGCAATATCGTTTTATTTTGAGCAATTTTTTCCTTGCAAACAGGTTTTCGAGTGATGAAATACAAGTGGGCTTTGCATTGCCTCTTGTCAGTCATTTTTCGTTTGAGCTTTTGGCATCGCAAAAAGCAGAAAAAACGTCATTACTTTTTTATGCTTATTTGTTTCATATTCTGCATTGCAAATTACACACAGTAAAAGTTTATTTAATGATTAGGTTACTTGAAGTGCACTCAGTCCTAATCGTTTAAATTGTTTTACCGTCTTTTTGTTAATTAGGTTCGACAGTGACACAACTTCTCACAACAACAGACTTTAACAAAAGTTGTGCAGTTTCTTGACAAATTCTCGGAACTCACTCTGAGAGAAAGCAGTGAGCAATAAGTAAATCAAGATTTTGAAGGTAGTTTTAACAATACCACAGGCAACTTCGTAAGCACGGTAAAACTCATTGGCGGACAAGATACCTACCTAGTTTAAAGTTAGGGAGGCTGTAATCTCAATGTCGCAAAATGACAAATACACTTCAGGTGTAATTTATCTGTGTAAAGCAATTCTTGAAAAGGATTTAATTCCAACATCCAAATTCAGTCGTCTTCAGTCATACACATCACTTAGCGAATAGTTTGAGATATGCAATCAGTTGACCTCTATCTTCAAAACATGTTATGCATTTGCTTTGATGGCGCAAGTATTATAAGCGGATCAAAAAAGGGGTTTATGCTTTATTAAAGAAATCTTTTAAACAGAAATTCTACAGGTTGAGTGCCTTAACGATCAGTTGCACTTGGTGACAAGCCATGTTGGTGAAAGACTTGAAGAAGTCGCTGACATATTTGCAACCTGCAAGGGTTTGTAGAAATTGTTTTGCAGGTTTAAAATTAGTCGGATATGCAACGGTCAAGACATGCACAGGATTTAAAGAGATCAAGGACGGGTCATTTTGCTAAGTGTGAAATCATTTTTGAAACACTTATCAGAAATGGTTGAAGGACTTAAAGCTATATCTAAAAATCACGATAATTTATCAGTTAAAACAAAGGAATATTTAGCATTTATAATTTCTAAACACCTAATTTTTCTTTGCAAAGTGTTTTGGAAATATTCGCACTAGGAAACAAATTTCTTCAAAAACAAAAAACTCGTAAAACTGGACTCAATCTTATTGATGCTTGTTGCCAAATCCGGTGGGAAAAAAGATTCAATTCTATGATCTTATGGCTGACCTTCATGAGAAATACCCAATCTTTAATGGGACAATTCACTACAACATTGAGACTTGCAAAGAAGAAAGACCCAGAAAAATACCAAGTCATCTTGACAACTTTGCTGTAATGGAAAAATTGCCAAGCGTTAAATTAAAGCTTTGCAGTCAGTGAATACGGAAATTAAATGGAAAAAGTCTTTATCAAGGAATCATTATAAAAACCAAGATGAAAATCAACAAAAGATTTTTGAAGAAAAAATCTGTGCTCTACAAAAACTAAAATGCAGTTTACAGGATGATTTTGCCAAACTTTTTAAAAATGCCTTGTTTAACAGAATTAATGCAGCTGATGAATTTCCAAGCAAACAGACGTTGAAGTTTTGATCTATATTTTCATCGTGCGTTGACCTCTAAAAAATGTGAGTCTTGATGCTAAAATGGCCCATGAGTATAAAGCGTCACTTCCTGAAAGCTACAATTTACAATAAGTGCAACTTTTTGGTGCTTCTGCTTCTTGTGAAAAGTTGTTTTCTTGCTTACAATAAATATTCAGCAAGCACAGACTTCGCATAATGCATGAAAGGAAGCATAACTTGATAATGGCTTATGAAAGTGACTTGACCATAACACTAATCATGACACTTTTGTTAAAGTTTTTATGCACGCACCCCCAATGCTTGGGTCTCTAATGCTAGTATAAGGTCTGGCCGTCTATGCTACGCATCTATAATAGATCGTATACTGATATCGCCAAACAATTTTCCAATTTGGCCTAGATATTGTCTTGTTATGGTTTTATTGGGTCTTTCTATCTTTGGTTCTTTTTGTTGTTGCTACCTGACCCCTTCCAAGAGATGGGGACATAACAGAAGAACATGGAGCCCAGAAGCCAGGCCATTTTTTAATGCCTGGACCAGAGGATTCGTAGAGAGACAGAGTGTCACCAAAGAGTGAGCACTGCAGAGAGTCCATAACTGAACAGTGCAGTATGAAGGGTGTCCTGAGATGAATGAACACAGGCGGTGCATGAAGAATTCTTGATTCTGCTAATTGAGAGATAGCAGTTGAACAGAAGGAGGTGTATGAAATCACAAAAGCCAAGTAAGTTTTCAGAGCTTGAACTAGAGAGACACAAAGAGTCACCAAAGACTGAGCAGTGTAGAAAGTCCATAGCCAGACATTGTAGAATGAAATGAGAGGTGTCCTGAAACAAATGACTACAGGCAGTGCATGAAGGACTCTCAATTCTGCCAGTTCTAGAGAGATGACAGTTTAACAGAAGGCTGTGAAGTCAAAAGAGGACACAGCAAACAAGACAAGAGAACACAAGTACCTTAGTGGAAACTGAGGGGACCTGTTGTAGCAGTAGTAGTAGTAGTAGTAGTAGTAGTAAGTATTCAGTTTTTTATTTGGGGTTGTCCCCTTAGCAGAGGTGGCTGGATTCACCTCATTCTTTCTGCAATCGCTTCCACTCCGTCTCTCCATTTCTCTCGATTCAGGGCATTCTCATTCTTCAAAACAATCTTCTTTGTCTCCTCATGCACCTGCTTCTTCCAGGTCTTCTTCAGTCATCCTTGCTTTCTCTTGACACTCACTTCAAGATCCAGAGCAATCCTCAAAGCAGTCATTCCTCCTCAGCACATGTCCATACCATCTAACTGGTCTATAGTTTCTTTCTTCCCAAACATGTCCATCTGTTCTTCAGTCGTATTTCTGTCAACAACTTTCTAACTGCTCTCACCATAGCTCTTTCCGTTCTCAATAAAATTGCTTTTTCATTTCCTTTTAAATACTATGCCTCGTTTTCATACAGTATTGCTGATCTTACGCAGCAATGATAAACTTTATCCTTCATCTTCAGAGGAAACCTATTTTCATGCAATAACTCTCTACATTTCCTGAATCTTACCCAAACGATTCTTACTCTTGCTGAAACTGCTGCTTCACAACCACCACTAGCATTTAGTCTGTCTAAAGAATTTACATGAGGCAGTATGCCTCCAGTCCAAGAAAAGATAAGTGTGGATACGAGAGGTAAAAAAGAGACTGCAAAGGGCTGTAAAGAGGAGCAGCACTTTCCACCCGGCGAATCATTAACACATTATTTCCCAGGAGAAATGAGCGTCTATGGACCCACCGTAGCCTGATAGTAAAGGAGAAAAGATAAGACAGTTCCTACCAGATCTGCTAGAGTTAGAGGTAAAAGGAAAGACAGAGGAAAGGACAGAGTGAGAGTCAGAGAGGACAGAGCGAGAGTCAAAAAGGAGAAGAGAAAAGAAATGGCAGATTTGTTGCTGCTGCCTAGACCAGCAGAGAACGTGCACAAGGGTGCAGGCTTCAGCAGCAACACTCGATCAAACAGGGCCTGCCAAATAGGAAAGGGTGGCCTCAGTGCCACTAAGCAAGCAGTTGGCAAGGACGCCAAAGCCACTTTTGCCAAAAGAAAGAGTCGTTAGTTCAGATCAGTGAGGGGGATTAAGAGGTGGGGTTGGATGTTAGCTTGGTGGGGATCCACAGAGAAGGAGACCTCAAATTTGCTTGGATTAAGAAAAAAACACCAGTACTCATACCAGCGCTCCAGTCCAATCAGAGCTCCTTGTGTAGTCTCCACTGCAGCAGGAAACAAGGCAAAGGAGAATGAAATGGCCAGGTGATCAGCATAAAGAGAGCAGCTGATGGAAGAAGGTAGAGAAGCAGGAAGATTATTGATGAAAAGAGAAAAAAGTACTGGGCCAAGAACAGATTCTTGCAGAGCACCTCAATGGACTCTAAAGGAATGACTTTTGAGATTTTGATAAATCACGCAAGCGCACCTATCAGAAAGGAAAGATTGAGTCCAATAAGCAAAGTAAGAAGGGAGGCCCGCTGAAATGAGCTTGTGGAAAAAGGCAGGGTGCCAGACAGAGCCAAAAGCTTCCGAGAAATGAATAGTAGAGAGGACCATCTGAGAGCCTGGCCTGGGTTTGTTAAACCCATCCAAAACGGACTGAAAAAGATAAAGAATTTGATCTAGACTAGACTGTCCATGCAGAGAGAGAGAGGATGGAGTAAGATTCCAGAAAGAAGAGTAGACGTAATACAATGATGCATTCAAAAAGCTTTGGGTCACAGGCGAGAGAGATAGGACAGAAAAAAGCTGGAGAGTCAAGAGGCTTTCCCATCTTATAGAAGAGAATAACTGAAGATGTCTTCCACAGCCACCAAGGTTGTGGAAGGCTTTTGCTGTATCCCACTTGTTTCTCAAGAAATGGGAAGGGTGTGAACAAGCTGCTGTTTCATTGTCAGTGACAGCATATTCTATTTAAACTTGATATTTTCTGAATCTTGAAGAAATTCCCTGTTCAAAATACATAATGCTACATGGTTTAGGCTAACCCATGGGTGGGCAAACTACAGCCCGCGGGCCGCATGCGGCCCGCGACATCATTTTATGCGGCTCGCCGGCACTTGCAGAAACTTCACCTATTGTTTTAATTAAACACGTTACATGACAAAACATTTGTGAAACTTTATTGTAAATATCTTACTTTACTACTGGAACGTGTGCCTTTTAGTCCTGTGGGTCTAATACAGGGGTTCTTAACCAGGGAGCCCACCTCCCCAGGGGGTGTACGGGTCGCGAGCCCTAATATATTTACAACACATTTTTTATTAATTTTACCAAGAGCTCTAACACATTGCCGCACCAAAGCTCCTAAGCCTCAATTTTTTCCGAGATATTTTTGTGAGTCATTGTAGCCTTCCATTAATGGTAACCCTGCTTCATAAACTAAGTATGATGTAATAAAAATAGCTAAATTATCCATTGTGTTGCTTTATTTTGACTAGAAGTAGCAAATCTACGCTTCAGAATAGACTGTCTCATGGATTAAGGCAGCTATCAGTCAGTTTGTTAAAATGGTAGAGCGGTATACGGCTAAGGACAACTTTAAGGAGCTGAGCTTAAGGCGTTTTGGGTCAAATACTTTCCTGTTTATCCTTTTATCTCCATCCAGGCATTTTTAAAAAAGAAAATATTTTACTCTGTTTAAATAATGAGTGCTGAGAAGAAGCGCAAGATTGAAGATGAATGTCGTGTTTTTAATGAGGAGTGGACTGTTAAATACTATTTTATGAAAGTTGAGAATAAAGCAATTTGCTTGTTGTGCGGTGAGTTCGTGGCTGTTTTTAAGGAGTACAATTTAAAAAGACACAACCAAACCAAGCACGCAAACTTTGGACAAAATTTCACCAGTGAAGAAAGAGAACGGAAATGCCAAGATCTAGTGAACAAGCTCAAGAAACAACAGAGTATTTTCACCAAACAGTCGATCATACAAGATGCTGCAACTGAAGCTAGTTTTATAGTTTCATACAAACTTGCTAAAAAGAACAAGCCGTTTTCAGACGGTGAATTTATCAAAGAATGCATGTCTGACGTGCTAGTATCATGTGTCCAGAACACAAAGCCAAATTGAATAGCATTGCCTTATCGAGGAGAACTGTGGTTAGACGTGTTCAAAAAAGAAGTGACGATCTCATGAGCCATTTGAAAGATACAAGCAAGCAGTTTTTGTGGTATTCACTTGCATTGGATAAAAGCGATGATGCACAAGACACTGCACAGTTGTTGGTATTTATACGGGGAATGGATGCTTATTTTCAACTGACTGAAGAGCTACTTAGTGCTGAATCCCTAAAAGACACAACAACTGGTAAGGATTTGTTTCATGCTGTTGAAAACTGTATTGCAAGAACTGGGCTGGAGTGGAATAAAATGGCAAGTGTAACAACTGATGGGGCTCGTGCTTTGACAGGAAAAAATGTAGGGCTGTTGAACTTGATGAATGACAAGATCAAAGCGGAACATTCTGGTCATGCTCTCATACCACTTCACTGCGTCATTCATCAAGGAAGTCTGTGTAAAGGTGCATTGAACATTAAGCACGTTACTGATTCAATTGTCAATGTTGTCAATCTTATCAGAGCCAGGGGGCTTAATCATAGGCAATTTAAGGCATTTCTGGAAGATTTAGAAACTGAACTCTGGGATGTCCTCTACCACAGCCGTGTCCGCTGGCTGAGTCTGGGCAAGGTATTGAGGAGAGTATGGGAGCTAAGAGAAAAAATCGTGATGTTCTTGGAAATGAAAAGTATTCAGTGTGATTTTTGTACCAACATAGTTGATGAAGAGTGGAGGTTGGACTTTAAATTTGCCGTTGATATCATGGAAAAATTGAACGAATTGAGTATAAAACTTCAAGGCAATGGTATATTTGCACACGAGATGTACGTGCACGTTAAATCATTCCAAATGAAGCTGTCATTGTTCTCCAGGCAAGCTGGTAACAACAAGTTTTGTCACTTTCCTTTGCTGAAAGAAGCAAACATTTCTGGTAAACTTGCAGCAAAGTATAAAGTTCAGTTGGATACCTTGGCTGTCGAATTCGACAGAAGGTTCCAAGACTTTAAGAACCTGGAACCACAGTTTAATATCCTCAGCTCTCCATTCACTACAGAAGTTGATTCAGCTCCTGAGAATCTACAGCTGGAACTGCTGGACTTGCAAGCAAGTAATGACTTGAAAGAGAAGTTTAAATCAGTTTCACTGCCTGACTTTTACAAGTCACTGTCTGACGATTTGTTTTCAAACTTGAAAAACTTTGCTGCTAAGTTTTTGACACTGTTTGGATCCACATATATTTGCGAACAAGCATTTTCATTTTAAAGATAAACAAGTCGAAGAACAGGTCTTTGCTGACAGACACCAACTTGCATGATGTTATGAGGATATCTACCAGCAAACTTGCCCCCAGTTTCAAGGAGATTGTGAAAAACTGTCAACAGTTGCACAAGTCTCATTAACTTTTATGATTGACATATTTTTATAACGTTTTACTGCTACTGTAGAATTTTATGAAAATAGTATATGTTTCAGTTCTAATTATAACTGTATAAATAGCCTTAAACGTACCCGAGTGTGAAATAAAAAAACTGTGTTTAATATGAATATGTGTTTATTTAAAAAAGAGTAAACTTTCCTACTTTGTAATGAGAGTGTGCGGCCCTCGGCTGCAACATTTTTTCCAAATGTGGCCCGCCAAACGAAAAGTTTGCCCACCCCTGGGCTAACCTCTAGCAGATAATGACTGATCATATTTTAGGTACTAAATTTAACTACCAAAATTTGGTACCGGTCAAAAAAAAGGTCATGTGCCTCAGAAAATTGCAAATTGTAGAAAACCTAGGCTTTTAGGTAAGTTTTGATTGATGTACCTTGAAAGGTTATGTCCTTAGCATCATCTTGCGACCATTTCTAAAGAAATTGGTAGGAAATAAAATCTGTAGTGATCTTTGAGGTGAGGGTACCTCTTTAATTTTGAAGACAACTACCCTCAAGTTGGGGGGGTTCATTTGCATAAAATTTGCATATTCAAAAAAAATGTTTTTTTTTCCATTTGAAATTCTCAAGAAATGTAGATTTCAACGATATACCACACTTAATGTAGAAGTAAACAGCTGAGTAATGATTTACAAACAAACTTGAGGTACATAATTATGATTAATTATGACAGTTTTTTGCGCTGCCACCTTACGGACATTTTTTTTGGCTATTCACGCAGGAGCAAAAGAGTTAAGATAATACAATTTTTAAAACTTAATAAGAAGCAAAAATATTTATCTGCACGTGGTCTGCAATAATAACAAAGAGCTATCAAAACTACAGACCATGAAACTAGCTCGACTCCTTTCAAAATACATTCAAACTAATGTGATCGGTTAAATTATATAGAAATAGATGTGAGATAAAAGAGACGTCCAATTACTAAATAAACAAAGGACAGTATATCATAGCAATGAGTGAAGGGTCATAACTGAGGAGATTTTTTTATGACCTAAAAAATTGAAATATATGACTATATTTTTTGAAATATATGACAATATATGACTTTATTTTAAGAGCATCAAATTTTTGCTAATCTCGTAATTAACAAGTTGTATGCAAGTGTTTTTGGTATATTTTGAAGAATAACACAGTCGATCAATGACTTATAAACATGCCTATTTCACTTGAAAATCATGAAGTCATCAGTATCACACAAGTTCAAATGTCTTATGCATTTAATCAATAGGCATTGAAGTATAGTTTTATGTAGTATACAATATTAGCATTAGCAAAATTTCTGTTTGGAGGAAGGAGTGATTTTGAAAGGGGAAATGACTGCTCCACAGATGCTGAATTTGGCTGACATTGCAACAATTTTGCGTACAATGCTGGTGGAATAACTGGCCTACTTAACTCCACTATGATTTTTACATGATTTTTTTCCAAGCGCTTCTTAATGTACTTTTTTAGCTGCAGAGGGTCACTTCCAAAACCAAGAGAGTTGATATCAACATAGCCCTTTTGTATTGTGTATGTAGCATTTTCCATTTTTAAAACTAGGTTCCTCAACCCATTGTAGCATTGGCTAATTTCTGTCAATTGACTGGTCAGCTTTTGTTCATTCACTATATTTTTGACCTTTGGCACAATCACTCCTTCTAAATTCCATAAATTGAAAATTTCTTGAACTTGTCAAAGTTTCTCAGCGTAGTAGTTCGCAGCATCCAACCAACTCCCCTAACAAGTAACTACTGGTTGCGGAGGTCTTCCATAAGCATCAAAATCAGTGGCTCTGCTTTTATTCTTGACTACACTTGCTTTTATTGCAGCAATCAAATCGTCTACTTCATTTCCAAAACTTTTTACCTTCAAAGCACAGTTATGCATTAAATGTGCAAGACAGGTAACATGCAGTAGGTTTGAATATATTTCTTTCAAAACTTTGCCTGCACGGCACATGTAGGACGCAGCATCAGATATCAACAAATTGACGTCTTTTTTCCTTACCTTAAATTCCTTTATGACATCATCCAGTTCATGAATTATCTATGGACTATTAGCCAAACCATCAATCACACAGCATTTAACCAAAAAACAGCAGTCTGGTTTATCCAGCGTACCACAGAGTATGTGCAAAAAGTTTTTACCTCTTAAATCATTTTTATCTATAACAAAAACAACGGCTTCTCACTCAAGTTTATACCAGCTTTTTATTTTTGTTTCACATAGTTCTTTAACTTTCAGATGACACCGAGTTTCAGATGGTACACTTTGCCCCAAATTTCGAAAAAGCTTTTGAATAGCTAGGTGATTCCAATGCTGATTCATAAAAAATCGATTCTTTCAATTTTCAATCCAATTTCGATTAATTGCCTCATCACTACCTGAGATCCCACTTTTCTGTCTCCCAGCCAAAGGCCTTGCATAGCTGAGCTAAAAGCTACCTGTTTGAGCCCTGCCAAACTACATGCATTGAGGAGTCCCATTCCTCTTCATGCTCCTCCCTGTCCTTTGTTGAATTTCTCCTGGCTGCTACAACCTCTCCTCATCCACTACCACTAGTCCAGACAAAGTTGCCTGTCCCATGCTAAAGCACCTTCCTTGCTCTGGCATGGATTTTCTCCTACACATTTTCAGTCTTTGCATTC